>JAHPZR010030411.1:10000-17500 GCA_019787425.1 Platygyra sinensis | reverse complement strand
GCAATCTGAACAAACTAACTTGGTTGTATTATAAAATAGTTTGCTAGTCGTTTCATGGAACAGAATTTGGGACAAGCACCGGCTTTTGTCTTAGCAAGCTAGCACTTCAGTCAACGTATGGTTTTGGAATATATGAATGGGAAGATTTTAGAAAATCAGCAAGCCTTATTTCTCCAGCAAATACAGTTCTCTCGGCAGATAGAGTAGGTGAATATTTTACTTACTGTCGCTTTCGTCGGGGACATGGCATCCATGACGGCTACAATTATGTCTGCTTCTCTGCACGACTCGGTGACAACTTCGTCGCTTTCAAAATTCTCTCCAAGACCAGGTGTATCAAAAAGGACAACATTTAACGGCAGAACTTCACATAGATGCTTAGGCCAATTCACCTGGACAACGGTACGAGTGCCAATTTTCATTTCCTTCCGATCATCGGCATGTTTCTTGCCACTCATTTTGCTCAGGAGATCTCTTACATACTTTTCGTTTTCTGAACTCGCTAGACACACTGTTTCACCATTTTCTCCTTTTACAGTAACAGTCCATTCTTTCTCCTTTGTAGTGCAAACTTTGAATGAGCACATCGTTGTCTGCATGAATCCAACAGGCAGGCGATGTGATCGGAGTAAGGCGTTTATCAGGGAAGATTTCCCGCTGCTGGTAGCCCCTACGAATTTAATGAGTATTTCCTTAGACACAGCTTTTTCCTGGATATTCCTTAATTCGCCCTGTATTTCGTTAAGGCATTTGGTTAACTCATTCATGTCTTCCCACTCCTTCAGCGTTGCTCTCTCTTCTTCTAGTAGCGCCCAGTATGACTTATATATCTGTTCAATCTTGCCAGTTTCGCCCTCTAGCTTTTTCGTTAGGTTCTTTACCCCTTCGACCACTTCTGTAAAATATCGCCACTCCATCGAGGACAAAGGTCTTCTTCGATATATACCTTAATTTCTCAAAGTATCGTTCTCGTACAGTAACTGCAACAACAAGAAAAATCATTTTAATGTAGTACTTTCTAAAAGGACTCAAGCAAACTCAATTACTTTGTTATAATTAACATCACAGGTTTACCATCTTCTGTTTCAAATGGTAAACCAGTTTAGCACAATTTCCAGAGGCAAATACCGAAAACATCCAAAAGTAACTACCCTCGTTACTTTCAGAATTAGCAGCCTATGGGGTTCGCTACTCTTGAGAGGCCATCACTTTCGGGAAGCAGAAAACGTTATATAAATTTGATTCGACTGAGCGAGTTTTAAGTAATAAAAGACAAAAATTCGTTAAAAAAGACCCTTTAAACACGAGCAAAAATTTTTCTTTCTAGTTTACATTTATGCTCTTTATGTCTGGACCGCGTTGATGGTCGGCAGGAAAGGGGGAAGTTTCTCTTTAAGACTCGCTGCTATATGTTAGTCTGCTGCATCAATATCTTAGTGCACTGGTCGAGCTATCAATTTTAAGTTAAAAACGTTCGCCTTTAGCTACGATCCTGTTCAAAATGACACGGCGTTTTCAATTATTTTGTTTGATGGAAATTTCCTGTAGGCAGGTTTCTGTTGCTAAACTTATTTGATGTAAGCTTTACGTCTGGTTTTGTTTTAAAATAGGCAACATGGATGAATGAAGCACGAAGTGACATTCGTAACATTAGCCGGATACCTTCACTTGTTGTAGAGTGGACACTCTTATTCTTCGGCCATTACGAGACAACGCATGTTGTCAGACAGAAAACAGACAGACTCAGCCGCTCCTTTAAGTCAGAAGTAGTTTATAGGGCTAGCTGCTGGGATTGTGATGAATGCTACCTTGGGAAAACAAAACGTCGATTACATGACAGGAAAACGGAACATTTCAAGGCGCTGACGGGTAACAGCCATTCTTCTGTCGTTGCTGATCACATGACCCAAACAGGCCACTGGATTAAAAGAGATCACTTTGACATTTTAGCCACTGGACAGTCTGATATACACTGCCGGTAAAATTAAGGAAACCTTGTTGATTCGCGATTTAAAACCAGCGCTTAAGGATAATGTTGGCAGTGAGAAACTTCTTCTATACTAGCTATTTATATTTTTCCAGCAGATTTAACTAGGTCTGTTTATTTTCTTTTACATTGTCATTACTTTCCTTATTTAGTGTTAGCCTTCGTGTTTAAATTTTATTGTAGTTTTGGTAACCGTTACTTCTGAAGATGTGAGTGTAGGTTTTTGTCGAGGGTCGAGGGTCGAGGGTCGAGGGTCGAGGGTCGAGGGTCGAGGGTCGAGGGTCGAGGGTCGAGGGTCGAGGGTCGAGGGTCGAGGGTCGAGGGTCGAGGGTCGAGGGTCGAGGGTCGAGGGTCGAGGGTCGAGGGTCGAGGGTCGAGGGTCGAGGGTCGAGGGTCGAGGGTCGAGGGTCGAGGGTCGAGGGTCGAGGGTCGAAGGTCGAGGGTCGAGGGTTGAGAGTCGAGGGTCAAGGTAATATTTAAAAAATGTTAATATCCCGGCCTATATTGAATTAACATATAACGCTAATCGCGCGGTTCGTTTCTCGCCTTGCGCTTGTTGTGTAAGCGTTTGAAGTTATTCTTCCTTTTCTTCTTTGTTTCTTTGTTTTTTTTTCTGTTTTAAAAAACGTACTGAGGTCGACACAATAAACTGCTCACTCATCATGCGAAAAGCTCTTATCGAGTATTCACGGCCGTAATTGACCGCGACCGCATCACATCACGATTAATTTATGACAACAAGATATTTTGCACCACACTGTTTTGATGTTCACTGAAACACCCCTCTGTTAAACTGACGAAACTGCTTGTTAGATGTTTGAATGCGCCTTGAAAGTCATTTTACGTAACTTACTATCAAACGAGATTATTGAAAGCTCATCTGCAGTTACGCTGTTACTCCACGCTGATTGGATGATGGTAAAGAATGCATCCAATCAGCGTGGAGCAAACAGCGTGACTGTTGCTCGAAATCCCGGCTGCGAATGCTGGTCGCTTCGAAAGCTGTATTTCTGGAAAATTATATGGCAGTTAGCACTTGGATTTTAAAAGGATCTTCGATTGAATGCCAAGAGAAGAAGCGTCATCCTTTCAGTTTATCTGGTGTTCGATTTGAAAGCCGGGCGATTCAAATTTCTGAGTGAAAATCTTCTTGGCGCTGGGTGGTCAAAAATGAGCTTTCCACCCTTGACTCTTTTTTATAACGTGCAGTAAGAGTCAACGCAAAACCCACCAAATCGCTCAAATTCACCATTTTGTAACGAGCAAACAGTTTAAGTGGAAAACATAATTTAAAATACTTGGGACAGCTTGAGAATTGGTTTAGACAAAACATACACATAATTACGCAGCATGCAAATGACGAGTGTCGTGAATCTCGCAGGTAAACAATAAATAAACTATTGACATTGACATTCGCAAATGTCCGAAATTTTCGCCACTAAACTTGGGAGAAGTTTCACATACGTTATATCTTTTGATCTTTCCACAACAAGAAATAACCATTGCCGGATTTCATACCGTGAGGGCCTGGGTACAATCGGTGTATTATGGGATTAACAACACAAGACCCATATATTCAGAAAGAGCACACCGAGCTTTACAAAATCCTTAAGTTTCGTGTAAATTGGGCCAATATTGAACAAGATACAGCCATTCAAAAACGTTAAAATTTGCAAAGAAATGTATGGCTTGCCGGACAAGTTGTCCGGAAAATGTATGAATTTTCCGGACAACTTGTCCGGCAAGCCATACATTTGTTACAAATTTTAACGTTTTTGAATGGCTGTATCTTGTTCAATATTGGCGCAATTTACACGAAACTTAAGGATTTTGTAAAGCTCGGTGTGCTCTTTCTGAATATATGGGTCTTGTGTTGTTAATCCCATAATACACCGATTGTACCCAGGCCCTCACGGTATGAAATCCGGCAATGGTTATTTCTTGTTGTGGAAAGATCAAAAGATATAACGTATGTGAAACTTCTCCCAAGTTTAGTGGCGAAAATTTCGGACATTTGCGAATGTCAATGTCAATAGTTTATTTATTGTTTACCTGCGAGATTCACGACACTCGTCATTTGCATGCTGCGTAATTATGTGTATGTTTTGTCTAAACCAATTCTCAAGCTGTCCCAAGTATTTTAAATTATGTTTTCCACTTAAACTGTTTGCTCGTTACAAAATGGTGAATTTGAGCGATTTGGTGGGTTTTGCGTTGACTCTTACTGCACGTTATAAAAAAGAGTCAAGGGTGGAAAGCTCATTTTTGACCACCCAGCGCCAAGAAGATTTTCACTCAGAAATTTGAATCGCCCGGCTTTCAAATCGAACACCAGATAAACTGAAAGGATGACGCTTCTTCTCTTGGCATTCAATCGAAGATCCTTTTAAAATCCAAGTGCTAACTGCCATATAATTTTCCAGAAATACAGCTTTCGAAGCGACCAGCATTCGCAGCCGGGATTTCGAGCAACAGTCACGCTGTTTGCTCCACGCTGATTGGATGCATTCTTTACCATCATCCAATCAGCGTGGAGTAACAGCGTAACTGCAGATGAGCTTTCAATAATCTCGTTTGATAGTAAGTTACGTAAAATGACTTTCAAGGCGCATTCAAACATCTAACAAGCAGTTTCGTCAGTTTAACAGAGGGGTGTTTCAGTGAACATCAAAACAGTGTGGTGCAAAATATCTTGTTGTCATAAATTAATCGTGATGTGATGCGGTCGCGGTCAATTACGGCCGTGAATACTCGATAAGAGCTTTTCGCATGATGAGTGAGCAGTTTATTGTGTCGACCTCAGTACGTTTTTTAAAACAGAAAAAAAAACAAAGAAACAAAGAAGAAAAGGAAGAATAACTTCAAACGCTTACACAACAAGCGCAAGGCGAGAAACGAACCGCGCGATTAGCGTTATATGTTAATTCAATATAGGCCGGGATATTAACATTTTTTAAATATTACCTTGACCCTCGACTCTCAACCCTCGACCCTCGACCTTCGACCCTCGACCCTCGACCCTCGACCCTCGACCCTCGACCCTCGACCCTCGACCCTCGACCCTCGACCCTCGACCCTCGACCCTCGACCCTCGACCCTCGACCCTCGACCCTCGACCCTCGACCCTCGACCCTCGACCCTCGACCCTCGACCCTCGACCCTCGACCCTCGACCCTCGACCCTCGACCCTCGACCCTCGACCCTCGACAAAAACCTACACTCACATCTTCAGAAGTAACGGTTACCAAAACTACAATAAAATTTAAACACGAAGGCTAACACTAAATAAGGAAAGTAATGACAATGTAAAAGAAAATAAACAGACCTAGTTAAATCTGCTGGAAAAATATAAATAGCTAGTATAGAAGAAGTTTCTCACTGCCAACATTATCCTTAAGCGCTGGTTTTAAATCGCGAATCAACAAGGTTTCCTTAATTTTACCGGCAGTGTATATCAGACTGTCCAGTGGCTAAAATGTCAAAGTGATCTCTTTTAATCCAGTGGCCTGTTTGGGTCATGTGATCAGCAACGACAGAAGAATGGCTGTTACCCGTCAGCGCCTTGAAATGTTCCGTTTTCCTGTCATGTAATCGACGTTTTGTTTTCCCAAGGTAGCATTCATCACAATCCCAGCAGCTAGCCCTATAAACTACTTCTGACTTAAAGGAGCGGCTGAGTCTGTCTGTTTTCTGTCTGACAACATGCGTTGTCTCGTAATGGCCGAAGAATAAGAGTGTCCACTCTACAACAAGTGAAGGTATCCGGCTAATGTTACGAATGTCACTTCGTGCTTCATTCATCCATGTTGCCTATTTTAAAACAAAACCAGACGTAAAGCTTACATCAAATAAGTTTAGCAACAGAAACCTGCCTACAGGAAATTTCCATCAAACAAAATAATTGAAAACGCCGTGTCATTTTGAACAGGATCGTAGCTAAAGGCGAACGTTTTTAACTTAAAATTGATAGCTCGACCAGTGCACTAAGATATTGATGCAGCAGACTAACATATAGCAGCGAGTCTTAAAGAGAAACTTCCCCCTTTCCTGCCGACCATCAACGCGGTCCAGACATAAAGAGCATAAATGTAAACTAGAAAGAAAAATTTTTGCTCGTGTTTAAAGGGTCTTTTTTAACGAATTTTTGTCTTTTATTACTTAAAACTCGCTCAGTCGAATCAAATTTATATAACGTTTTCTGCTTCCCGAAAGTGATGGCCTCTCAAGAGTAGCGAACCCCATAGGCTGCTAATTCTGAAAGTAACGAGGGTAGTTACTTTTGGATGTTTTCGGTATTTGCCTCTGGAAATTGTGCTAAACTGGTTTACCATTTGAAACAGAAGATGGTAAACCTGTGATGTTAATTATAACAAAGTAATTGAGTTTGCTTGAGTCCTTTTAGAAAGTACTACATTAAAATGATTTTTCTTGTTGTTGCAGTTACTGTACGAGAACGATACTTTGAGAAATTAAGGTATATATCGAAGAAGACCTTTGTCCTCGATGGAGTGGCGATATTTTACAGAAGTGGTCGAAGGGGTAAAGAACCTAACGAAAAAGCTAGAGGGCGAAACTGGCAAGATTGAACAGATATATAAGTCATACTGGGCGCTACTAGAAGAAGAGAGAGCAACGCTGAAGGAGTGGGAAGACATGAATGAGTTAACCAAATGCCTTAACGAAATACAGGGCGAATTAAGGAATATCCAGGAAAAAGCTGTGTCTAAGGAAATACTCATTAAATTCGTAGGGGCTACCAGCAGCGGGAAATCTTCCCTGATAAACGCCTTACTCCGATCACATCGCCTGCCTGTTGGATTCATGCAGACAACGATGTGCTCATTCAAAGTTTGCACTACAAAGGAGAAAGAATGGACTGTTACTGTAAAAGGAGAAAATGGTGAAACAGTGTGTCTAGCGAGTTCAGAAAACGAAAAGTATGTAAGAGATCTCCTGAGCAAAATGAGTGGCAAGAAACATGCCGATGATCGGAAGGAAATGAAAATTGGCACTCGTACCGTTGTCCAGGTGAATTGGCCTAAGCATCTATGTGAAGTTCTGCCGTTAAATGTTGTCCTTTTTGATACACCTGGTCTTGGAGAGAATTTTGAAAGCGACGAAGTTGTCACCGAGTCGTGCAGAGAAGCAGACATAATTGTAGCCGTCATGGATGCCATGTCCCCGACGAAAGCGACAGTAAGTAAAATATTCACCTACTCTATCTGCCGAGAGAACTGTATTTGCTGGAGAAATAAGGCTTGCTGATTTTCTAAAATCTTCCCATTCATATATTCCAAAACCATACGTTGACTGAAGTGCTAGCTTGCTAAGACAAAAGCCGGTGCTTGTCCCAAATTCTGTTCCATGAAACGACTAGCAAACTATTTTATAATACAACCAAGTTAGTTTGTTCAGATTGCCTCATTACCAGTCCAACATTTTCAAAGTATTGGATTGGGCGGGGTCCGGAATGATCCCCCCGTGACCACTCATTAATGTAGGTTTGCAATCAA
>JAHPZR010030408.1:0-34351 GCA_019787425.1 Platygyra sinensis | reverse complement strand
TGATCATCATCAAGTCTCTGCGTATCGGTAGGCTCATATAAGGTCGAAGGTACCTGTGGGGTGCCTTAATAGGCCATTTCCGAGTTCTCTTGCGCCTCTGTTTCAACACGAGTCTAAGTGCGAAACTTTCCAACTGAAAATTGTTATACAAACGGATTTTTGGGACTGCCCACCTTATCTTACCCAGATGCTTGTTAGAAACGTAGACGTGAATGGAAGATCGAGCAGGCATGGTCATTTAAACCTTATCTGCCCCCGATTCAAACGGGAGACTGAGGGTGGAAGGTCTTTCTCAGTATCGACTGGTATCGACTAGCCTACCCATATTAAAAACCAGTCTACTCTTACAAGCTTTAAAAATCAATTTTCAAACATTTTATGGACAGTTATAAGGAATTGGACCATTTTATCACCTAATTTTTCAATTTCTCCTGTTCTAACCGCTGGTCTTGGCCCAATGCATCTCATAGTTTTCTTATTTTTACATTTCATGTTGCCATTGCTCGTTTTAAGAAACTTTTTATATTTTTAACTTTTAACATTTTATCTTTTTTCTGTATATTTTATATGAGGGCCACTAGTTTGTCAGTGATTACTGTTGTGTGTTACCCTCTATAAATAAAGTTGATTATTATCATTATTATATTATTATTAATAAATATAATACTAATTATTATTATTAATAATAAATAATATAAAGTATTAATCAAGTATTATTATTATCATTATTATATTATTATTATTACTATCAATAAATAATAATACTATTATTATTATTAATAATAAATAATAAAGTATTAATAAAGTATTATTATTATCATTATTATTATTATTATTATTATTATTATCATTATTATTATAAAATGAGTTCTGCATGCAGTTTCATTTTCATTCCAAATCAAAATAAGAATGGTTTCGCACTTAGAACCGCTTTGAAACAGAGGCACAAGGGAACTCGGAAATGTTCTATTCTCATCAATTCGCACTACATTACAGGTCATTGCCGGGATGCGTTACATCCGGGATCTACATTTCACAACAAACGATGTAAAGAAGATGTAAGTACGCTACTAAAAAGAACAACTCGTTTGTTTAAAGAAAAAAAATAACACATCAAAAGTGGTGAGAGTAAGTACATAAATATACTAAAAAGAGCAAAATAATGACTAAAATAGCGTTTAAAAAATTCAAAATTTCACTGAAGAGTGGCAACTATAACTTCTCGACGTCCTGTCCCAAACGAAATAAATTTGACAAACTATACTCCACACTTGGCTTTATATAATCCCTTTATAAAGTTTCTTAATGCATTTTGTAGCATATCAGCGGAAAAATTTGGAAGAAGACGTTTGGTAATCAGCTGGAACTCTGTTTCTTGAATTTATACTAAATAGCTAATCACGAGTCGCTTTTCAGGTTGAAATGGTTAAAAGTTGGCAGACGAAAGCCTGGTAAGTTGAACCAGTACAAGTATCAGTTACTAAATTCTTAACCTCGGAACATACTAATTGGTTCACTCTGAATCTCAGTTATTCCATTAAACTAGTTAGGTTTAAGCTGAAGACTTTTTGGCGGTGAGCTGAAAAAACTGCCGGAAAGCAATTCTTCGAACAACAGATTTGATGAGCGTTCTACCTTGGAAATATAAGAATTAGAAGGCACTGCCATCCCCCCACCGCCCCCCATTCCACTGACGTGTTTCACTCCACTAAAAAAAGTTATGGCGTCTTTCCATGCCATTACTTCATTTAGATCACACTGAAAAGTCCACATCATCAACTCGATTTCAAAATACTTTTCCATTTGTCCTTGTTTGAGACGAAATTATTATAGACTCAGCGCTACGCATCTCCATTCTTATTTATAATCTTCTGTTCAATACGGGCTCGTGGAATATAATTGTTAAACTTTCATCTTATTACTTTGACGCATGCTATTTCCCAGAAACTTCCGGGCCCATCTTTGTGCTTGTGGGGTGTTTTTTTATAGTTGTAATTTTGAAATTGAGAAAATTATAAACCGCAATCGCGCTTTTGATACTCGGTAAATTGCCGTCTATTTTTCTAGTGATTTACCTATACTTGCATTATTTAATTTCGTCCAGGAATGATTCATCGAAGTGAATTTCAAGTAGCTGATATCATGAAGTATGTTAAAGAAATAGGAGAGCTGGATCCTAAGGTCAAGGGTCGCTATAGCAACCAAACGTTCATAGATTTCCCTTCAATTGACGGAGTGGCAGTGACACTTGATATAAAGTGAGTGCAGAAAATTTGTAGATTTGCAGATTTTTATTGTAACAATACCATTCCCATCTCAATACCTCTTAGATATAGTGGGGCCTCACCACGCACAAAAAAACTAAGGCTTCTGTTCCTATTCTGCATCTTCCGGAGTCACCAGATGTAAATAAGATAATTTGAAATGGAAAGCTAGAAATATGGAATATTTCAACTAACAGCACCACTCTTCAAAAGTAAGGAGAGGGCCATACGAAGTTAAATAATCAGTCATTGACTCCCTAAATGCCGCAGCAATTGTCCTTTAGTAGGCCTGTTCTGCTACTCAAAATATTAGCCATTAAATTTGTTTTGTTCTATTTCTGTAGTTTTGGCCTTGCATTTCCAACTGTCGCTCTTTTCTCTTTATTGTTGGCCATTTCCCAATTTAGATCTCTAACGCTTCTAATGAGATTCGTGGTTAAAAGTCGTACCATTATTGCAAGATGTTTTTGGAACCTAATTCCCTTAATAATTTATTTATTGCACGGCATTCTGATCGCCCATCTCCTTTTTTTCTCACAGAAAGACGGCGCTCACAAGTCTTCCAATAGAAGTAATAAGAGGAAGTGAGACTCCAGTGGTATGTGTGATATCAGTGCCAGAGATTTCCCAGTAAAGGAGGGCACTTCTAAACGCTGTTTGTGGATATCTGTTGTAGGCTGTCAGATATGGTCCCAGCGGTCACTATCACTGCCATTATGACTCGCACTCAGGTCATGCCGAGGATTCTTGCTGTGATCGCCGCTCATTGGACCAACTGTCGTATCTGCAGGTCAGTTAGGAAAGGAAACTCGTACTTTATGTTAACGTTAACGGCTATTAGCAAGGGGAAAAAACTGAGCTATCCTTGAATCATAAATCTAAGAAATGACCATGATGAAAATTATTTTCGCTCATTTTGTAGGTACATAACTATTCTGTACTTTCTAAATGACGTCGAGGAAGGCGGACAGACAGCTTTTCCAATCGCTGATTCGGATGCCACATTCAAGCAACAGGTTTGCACGTTTAACTGTGATACAATCAAGGTGAAAGGTTCAGGGCAAACTGGGTACCATCGTGAGAGGGAACGTCAGTGAATACCCCAAGCTTTGTGCGGTCTTCCAAAGAGACATAGGCTGGGTACTAGGCTCAAGAATACCATTGCAGTTAGTTCATTCTTGTATCATAGAACAATATTTCCCCACGCGTATGTTTTCTTGTTCTTCATCATTTCCTTTTGTTTTTCAGTCATGGACAAGGAAATCCAATTACATCTCCAATCTCAGTGCGTATTGCCCCAAAGCTAACCTGAGGGTTGAACCAAAACGAGGCACCGCGATCATGTGGTATAATCACGTGATAGATCAATCAACTGGCTGGCTCTCGGATGTCGACCTCATGTCTTACCACGGGGGATGTGACGTCATAAGGGGTCATAAATGGATTGTCAATAACTGGATAAATGTGATTGGAAAAAACTGGGATGATTTGCGAACGTGGAACGATAAACATAAGCCAATAAAACGAGAAAGAGGACCTAAAAACCAAGCTGCATTATGAACGTGTTGTTGAAGAAAAAAAAGCTAGGTTAACCCATTTTCTTGGAATAGTTTAAATCACCACCGAAGGGGTTTTCGGTGGCGAATAATAAACAATGTTTTCTCACTTTAGCATGGAAGCGCGAGCATAAGCGCGGGAGAGATCAGAATGTTTCGATTTTTAGACGCGTTTTGTATTTCTCGGCGTTTGTATGCACTCGTCTTTGAGTTTATGCTTGCCTCGCTGAAAAACTATACATAAAACAGGCTCTTAACCCTTACATCAATATAAACACTGTGGTCACATAGACACCTACAGGTATAAGATAGAGCTAAATACACTGGAAGGAAGAAAAATATATGGAATAACCTAATGAATACCACATATTCGTTTATTGTAATAATATATAAATGATATGTTTTCACAATTATGTCATTATGCTTTTAGTAAATTTTGTCAGTGTTTAATTGAGGCAGTGTATGCATTTTTTTAAAATAAATTTCAGTTATAATTTCCTCGTCACTCGAGAGCTGCAATTGGTAATGGTCAAATGTGTAAAATAAAGAAAGAAATAAACTTGTAACAGAAAATTCACTTTGTAAAGCCCTAAAGCTTGAGTTGTCTACCTTCGTGGAGTATATTATAACATCCGTGTTAAAAAGTAAACCAAAGAAATACAATTTCTACAGAATTACTGCTAATCTACTTTATCCTGATCTTACTAAACCACTCTTAGGGAGTTGCATGTCATTTAAATTTTCCATTGTTGTGTTAAGGCTGGGGTACATGTGAAAGCCGTTTTGACGTGGCTACCACGGCCTTTCTGCCAATATCCCGGTTACGTTTCAAGCGATGCTAAATCTCCGCTGTTTGTCAGTATTTTGGGTGATATTTGGGCATTTTGGGAAAGATAAAATGAAATGTTAATCAAGATTTGATGGATTTAGAAAATTGAAATCTGAAGTGAATTAGTACACGGATACCAAACAGTCCCGTACCAACTTCGGGGCCTTTTTTTTTTTTTTGGGGTGGGGGGGGTGGGGGGAGGGGTCAACTATCTGGCAGTGTTTCCAACCCATTTTAATCCTAACAAACCCCTTTTAATATCACTTCAAATTTCACTCCTATTCAGATGTACCCCCGCCTTAAGTGTTCTCTTTACCATGATCAAAATTTAGTTATCACACCGTCTATACTTGCTAGTAACAATCAAGATAACAAGTCAGTGCGCCATTTGGCATCACAGTTGTTCCTGTGCTTTAATTTCTTCTGTTCTTCTTCCTGTTTTTCTCTTATGAGTGGCCACCAGGCAAGTCCCCTCATTCATCGGCTTCGCAGCGTACCACTGTGAACTTGACTCCATGTTCGTTGAGTCGATCAATCAAAGACGTGCCAGTGAAGGCCGCGGCTGGAGTAAGAACGCCACCACTGCATAAAAAAAAAACATTAGTATAATGAATTGAACACGAACAACAATATTCGTTCTGTATTTCATTGATTCAGTGAAGTCACAAATCTATCCTTCCGCATCGAATGACCTTGGGGCGATCGCAAGAGAGGGAATTATGCCAAGTATTACGGTTCCAGAGGTTTGCTTTCTTTTCTCCGCTACTACAGCGTCGCGGCACGTCTTCGCCATTACGCGACTTACATTTGACTTAAAAACAAAGAAGAAAAAACTTCAGAACCCGGCACAATAGTTACCAAGGGATGTGTCAAATGTAATTTCAAAACAAGAAGTGAACGGAACAAAACACCCCATTTGAAAACTAAACCGCAAACACTTTCAGTTTTTCCAAATACGTTGAATGAAGAGGTAAAAGAATCGCATACCAGCGATACGACTCTCATAGACACTGAACTAGAAAACAACGATTTAGTCTAACTTTCTGCACTCCACAATATATATGTAACTGGAATATACGCTTTTGTATGGAGGCAATCTTTTACAATGGCACTCACTTGGTGTAAGGATGATCGCTTTTACTACGAAAAAACAACATCGATTAACTTTAATTACCTGTTTGGCAAGGTCTCTTCCAGGATCACCAATGCAGCCTGCACCATGCAGATAGGAGTAGCCACATACCCTGCCTCTGGAGAGACCAAAACAAAGTTACACTGTCAAACCATCATTTGCCGTGACACTTAACTACATAATCAACCAGCTAGTTATGTTGGATCATCAGTAGACGGTGATGTTACACTTAAATCATAATCAGTCTATATATCAGTTATAGAGTTTGGGAACCCCAAACTGAATAAATGCGCGTGAGAGATCAACACATTGACCACAGGAACTGTTTGTCTCATTAACCAACGTTGTCACTCAGGCCTAAAACATGCAACTACACATCGTCAACTTAGGAATAACTGAAAATAAAGCTTGGAAAAGCTGAGAATAACTGAGAATAAAGCTTGGAAAAGCTGGGAATAACTGAGAATAGAGCTTAGAAAAGCTGGGAATCACTGAGAATAAAGCTTGGAAAAGCTGAGAATAACTGAGAATAAAGCTTGAAAAAGCTGGGAATAACTGAGAATAAAGCTTGGAAAAGCTGAGAATAACTGAGAATAAAGCTTGAAAAAGCTGGGAATAACTGAGAATAAAGCTCAGAAAAGCTGAGAATAACTGAGAATAAAGCTTAGAAAAGCTAAGAATAACTGAGAATAAAGCTTGGAAAAGCTGAGAATAACTGAGAATAAAGCTTAGAAAAGCTGAGAATAACTGAGAATAAAGCTTAGAAAAGCTAAGAATAACTGAGAATAAAGCTTGGAAAAGCTGAGAATAACTGAGAATAAAGCTTGGAAAAGCTGAGAATAACTGAGAATAAAGCTTAGAAAAGCTGAGAATAACTGAGAATAAAGCTTAGAAAAGCTAAGAATAACTGAGAATAAAGCTTAGAAAAGCTGGGAATAACTGAGAATAAAGCTTAGAAAAGCTGAGAATAACTGAGAATAAAGCTTAGAAAAGCTAAGAATAACTGAGAATAAAGCTTGGAAAAGCTGAGAATAACTGAGAATAAAGCTTGGAAAAGCTGGGAATAACTGAGAATAAAGCTTGGAAAAGCTGAGAATAACTGAGAATAAAGCTTGAAAAAGCTGAGAATAACTGAGAATAAAGCTTGGAAAAGCTGAGAATAACTGAGAATAAAGCTTGGAAAAGCTGGGAATAACTGAGAATAAAGCTAGAAAAGCTGAGAATAACTGAGAATAAAGCTTAGAAAAGCTGGGAATAACTGAGAATAAAGCTTAGAAAAGCTGAGAATAACTGAGAATAAAGCTTGAAAAGCTGAGAATAACTGAGAATAAAGCTTGAAAAAGCTGGAGAATAACTGAGAATAAGCTTAGAAAAGCTGAGAATAACTGAGAATAAAGCTTAGAAAAGCTAAGAATAACTGAGAATAAAGCTTGGAAAAGCTGAGAATAACTGAGAATAAAGCTTGGAAAAGCTGAGAATAACTGAGAATAAAGCTTAGAAAAGCTGAGGAATAACTGAGAATAAAGCTTAGAAAAGCTAAGAATAACTGAGAATAAAGCTTAGAAAAGCTGGGAATAACTGAGAATAAAGCTTAGAAAAGCTGAGAATAACTGAGAATAAAGCTTAGAAAAGCTAGAATAACTGAGAATAAAGCTTGGAAAAGCTGAGAATAACTGAGAATAAAGCTTAGAAAAGCTGAGAATAACTGAGAATAAAGCTTAGAAAAGCTAAGAATAACTGAGAATAAAGCTTGGAAAAGCTGAGAATAACTGAGAATAAAGCTTGGAAAAGCTGAGAATAACTGAGAATAAAGCTTAGAAAAGCTGAGAATAACTGAGAATAAAGCTTAGAAAAGCTAAGAATAACTGAGAATAAAGCTTGGAAAAGTTGAGAATAACTGAGAATAAAGCTTGGAAAAGCTGAGAATAACTGAGAATAAAGCTTAGAAAAGCTGGGAATAACTGAGAATAAAGCTTAGAAAAGCTGGGAATAACTTAGAATAAAGCTTGAAAAAGCTGAGAATAACTGAGAATAAAGCTTGAAAAAGCTGGGAATAACTGAGAATAAAGCTTGGAAAAGCTGAGAATAACTGAGAATAAAGCTTGAAAAAGCTGGGAATAACTGAGAATAAAGCTTGGAAAAGCTGAGAATAACTGAGAATAAAGCTTGGAAAAGCTGGGAATAACTGAGAACAGCATTGTAGAGAACGAGGCAACAAATCCTTGGTTCAGTTTTTGTTAAACGTTACAGGAGTGACACTTGGATAACGTTATTCCCATTCACATGTCCTGGGGGAACTTGCCGCTTGTTTCCTAGTGGGTCTAAACATTATCATCCAATCTCACATAAACTGTATGATATACAGACTGAGGAAATAGAAAACAAAATTCACAAAATATGTACTATACATATATCTTATTACAAATTTTTTTGCCTAGTATCACTGTATATTTACAAGTTGTGCTGTATCTGAGAAGCCCGTAGGGCGAGTCAAATACAAACAGCGAGTAAAATATAAAGCAATACTACACACCAAAACATCTAGTAAGAGATTTATTATCCAGCTGCTGTAGTTTAATAGTAAATCTATCAGTGAAAGAGGGAGAGTGTGACAGTTTTGTGTCTGATTGCCGACTTGTATGGCAAAAAGGTTTTTTATTGTAAATATTACTGTTTGATATCACTGTATTTTTGTGCAGATACAGTATGTATTTGGACAGTATTCACTGCAGTTGGATAATAAAGTCATATAATTATATACACATGTGTTGACTTATAAGTTATGAGTAGCATATTTCAACTCACCAGGTCCCACAACTTTGGTTTCTATCTGAACATCAGGTTCAGGAGGAAGAGTCCTGAAATCAAATTTTATACAACTGTAAGCCATGCAGGGAAGTGCTGTTAGTCAGCTGAATGACCATGTAGGTCTGAAATTTGAGCAGCTGTGAGAGAGACAAAACATACAACTTAAAAAACGATCCTACCCAGATTGCACAGCTTTCTGGCTGTATCCAGCTCCATGAAATGAAAAAGAGAATGATGTTTCTGCCATCTGCAAAATGAATCAACAAATTTGATTTTGCTATGGTTGGATGTTGTAACATATTGGCACGTGACAATTAGCACCTATTGTATATTGTATTTTGTGTATGCATATTTAAGTAGGTTAGCAAATTATGCAAATCCAGAGAGCACAAACATCCATGTGGTGTGTGTGAATAAGCAGAATAAACTTCATCGACAACCGACTACAGATGTGCTATAAATTATTTAATACATGAATTTCTAAAAATGTTCAAAGCAGTTAGTGGCCCCATTCTTGTCCATGGAGGCTGCGCTGCTTTTGGTCTGCACCAAGAATTGCGACCTCTGGCCAGGTCAGATTTTCTGCATATGAGCAGATAATTCATTCCATACTCTCAGCCAATTAGATTTTTCTGACTTGACTCTGAGCATGTGCAGAGTCATGGGAAGTTCATGAATGTTGGATCTTCCCAGAGGTCGCAATTTTTGGTCCTGACCAAAAGGATGTGGCCTTTAGTGACGAAAAATGAGATGCTTCAGCCTGAGTTACATGTACAGAAATTAGTCAGACAAGTCAGATTTTGAATTGTGGGACTGAAGCAACACTCATAGTTCTGAAAATAAAGCAGTGGTTTCATTAAGGGGGAGGCACAAGGCAAATTGGCTGGCTGTGAGGATGCTTTTATATGGCTGATTTGACCATCTAGCTGAAAGATGTTCATCTCTAATACTGTAGTTTTGCCCATCTAAAACCAGTCACCCTCCTGCAGAAACAATTTAATGAAACCACCAATAATTAAAGTGGTACTAAGACCAAAAAAACCAATTCTTTTTTTCTTTGGATTCAAAACTATGTTAACTAAACACTAACTGACCCAAAGTTTTAAGTTGTGATTTTAAAAGACACCTGTTTATTTTAACTGGAATTTTCTTACTTGTTGGTCTGCCATTACTACTTTAAAATCTTGACAGAGCTGGGTCGAGGAGAAAATGACATCAAAGACTCACTAGTTTAAGAATGCCATGTACGTGTATGCCCCTGAATTAATATGCAGCACGAGAGTTTTGGGCTTTCAGACTTTAAACTGTGTTTTGCATGACTGTATAATAAATTGAATGTGTTTAAACACTGAAATTTTAAGCTAGTGAGTAAATAATGTCATTTTCTCTAGATCCAACCCTCTCCAGTCTAATAGGTCAGTTTTAATTGTGAGTAATGGCAGACCGTGAAATCCATAAACTTTGGATAAAACTCAAAGCCCAAAACTTTGCCAGTTAGTGTTAAGTGAACATGCTTTCAAAATCTGAAGGAAAAAAGGTTCAATGATTTTTTGATTATAGTATACAACTTTAAAGAAACAAGCAAACAAGTGAACAAAATTTGTTTGCTTGATGATGATATGATTGTTAAATATACATTGAATTCACCGTCTCTTTTCTGATTGCCTGAAAGCATACAGTGAATTTTCAAAATCAGTGCTTGTGATGTCATCTACAGATTATACAATAATCATGTCAAGGACACTCAAGGTCACCGGTAGTCATGTCATGTATGACTGCAGTGAATAATTTCTAAGGGTAATCATGTCACGTTTGTGCGTTTTGTGTTGCTTGCTGTCAGTGAAGAAGCAAAAACAGGACTTCCTTTTTATTCATGCATGATAGAACAATTATTTGATTACGTTTTTGTGATATCCGGAATAATCACGGTCTAGGTAGGGTTATCAGCTGAAGCCGAGCCCCTACTTTAACTTTGATTATTCTGAGTATCACAAAAATCTCATCCGGTAATTGTTTAATACATGTACAGGGGATTCTACAGAACACAGACTGCCTGAATTCTGAATATCGCCAATTTGGGTCCCAATAAAAGGTACACTGAGGACTAATGACTTCATTCATATCAACTTCATAGTCAAGATTATCAAAATAAATAAATCATCCATTTACCTGTTCTCTAGTAGGTCCTTCATGACTAAAGAAACCACCAGAAAAGAACTCAGGGTACTAGGAGAGAAATTAGGTCCAAACACTGTTAGTTCTTGAAATAGGTGCATGTAAATTTAGATGATAATCAATTGCAGAGTATTACACAATTTTAAAACAATAAATAAATTTAATTTAAAATGTAATTTTCTTTCAATGTATTATTTATGCCCAGTCCCCGCCCACACCCCCCCCCCCCCCCCTTCCCCAACACGTGCATAATGTCCAAAGATCTTGCATGGCATAAGAATGGATATTTCCTGGAAATGCACAATAAAAAATTCTCATTGCACAAAAAACATGGTCAGAAGGGTATGGCAAATTTACCACACTTTTGTCACATTACCTGGATATTTGCACATTTATATACAGGTAGAGTAAGAAGACATCAAAAAACAATTCATTTACCCTTTCTAACAGCTGCCTCCCTTTTTGAACTGACACAGCAGCAAAAAGAAGATGCCAAAAACATGAAGAGTAGAATGATGATCAGTGCATGGTGACATATGCACCATACTGAAACCGGCTTTTTATTCCGAACTTCAACACTGTGCCGCTGTGATCTTCTAACAACAGACGGATCAGCTCCCATAAAAGGAATGCACCACTTCTGGACCTCGCGGCTAAATGAAATGAAACGTCTAGAAAGAAAAACACTAGAGGAATTACTGCCTGACAAGAGAACGAATAACTTTTCCACAAATTTTCAGAAATTAATAAACTATTCAGCACCAATTACCGTCTAGGTAATTTGGGCCCAAACTTTGGCATTGGCTTTGGATACACTGAGCTCGGAGCTTTTTTAAATTCCTTCCCTCTCACTTGCCACACCATGAATGATTGACTGATAAGTTCCGAAGTGTCCTTTAGATCCCTGAAAAAGATAAAAAGGCTCTTCTAATAGTTTGCACATGTGTAAATTAATGGTCCAGGAAGGATTCAGATGTGTCTAAATGAAGATAGGGTAAGGGCCAAGAGAGAATGAACATTTTCTCTTTATTGGACAAAGAGGGGAAAACTATCACCTGGGCTCTTCTCTTAGATCTTTGAATGTTCATTAAATAATGATAACAATACTGTACATTTAAATCATTTTGCGCATGTACGTAATTTAACATGTAGTTAACAACTTTTTTCTCTTGTCTTTGTGTGGTTAATGGAAATAATGGAAATAAAATGGAAAACGACAATTTGAGGAGAAATTTAATTTTCAATTGATATTTCTTTAAGACTAATGACTGAACTACAGAGTGACATGTTAAGTATACACACATGTATATACACTGTATATATGTTACAGGTCAATTTGTTCCTTAGGTCAATTTGTTTCAACCCTAGGTCAATTTGTTCCAACCTAGGTCAATTTGTTTCAACCTAGGTCAGTTTGTTTTCAACCTAGGTCAATTGGTTTCAACCTAGGTCATTTGTTTCAACCTAGGTCAATTGGTTTCAACCTAGGTCAATTGGTTTCAACCTAGGTCAATTTGTTTTCTAGGTAGGTCAATTTAATACTACAGTAACATTAATTTGTATATAGTTAGGGCAGAGGTACATGTACTGTAGTGTAATAATGGGTGAGTATGTCTGATTTGAATAATTTAAGGAAATTTATTACGACTACAATGTATATGTAATTAAAAAATAGTGGAACTTGCATCCAAGTGTCCATGGCTCACTGGTTAGGTATCAGGACATGAATCGATCCAAAGGAAAACCAAAGGTCTGTGGTTCAAGGCTCACAAGGTAAGCATTGAGATAAAAAGAATATGGGCTGCACTGTTGGGAGAGCAGGGAGGGAAAAGTACATGTAGGTGAAGTAAGTAGAGTGGAGATGAAGAGAAGGAGGATGAAGAGATTGAAACAAATTGACCTAGGTTGAAACAAAATGACCTAGGTTGAAAAAAATTTAACCTGAATTTAAATTTGACCTGTAACACATACATCTAAGGATTTTAAGATTATCTGTTCAAACTACCTTGGGGCCAGAATGCAAGGCTAAAAAGCTCTCCAAATGACACAATTCACCTGAAAAAAATAGCATTATCCATAATGAAAAAGTTAAGAAAATGTTCATCAAACCATAATTTTCAATTGGAGCTGGTCAGGATTCATGGCTCTTCCGGATGAAACTTTGTACAGAACACATTTCATTTGTAACAGTAATATAAAATCAATTTCAGTGTTAAAAAGTACCTGGGAAGTTTTCTTGTGTAAACACCACGCCCATGTCTGCAGGAATGCTATCAAATCCGCAGGTACCGACAATGTGAATGCCTGCACGTACAGCCTGGTCATGGAACTGAAATTGCATTTTCTCCAAGAACTGAAACAAAATACACCTTTTCAGTAGAGTACCTTCCCTTGCTCAGGAGTAAGTACTGTTATGAGACACTAACAAAAAGCTGGATTTGGGTAACTTTTGACGATCTCATCTACAAAAAGGAGGGAATTGTAGGTTACTGACAATAGTTGGAGATTAGTCCCCTTTACAATATCCTGGTCAAACTGGAATTTGGAGTGTTGGTTTTTTATGAAGGGAGGAAAACCAGAGAACACAGAGGAAAACCATCAAAGTTGGGCAAGAACCAACTAAAAACTCAACCCATATATGGCACCAGGGTGGAATCAAACCCAGCCCACATTAGTCGGAGGCAAGCACTCTCATCACTGCACCATCCTTGCTCCCCACGCTTCTGCTGAGGACTATGTGCAAGAAACTCTTTGTGCTGATAATGTACCCAGCCATAGTAAAATCTGCACACTGTGGTGTTACTGTTAGTAACACTTGTTCTAGTTTGCAGAAATGTGGACAATAATCATTGAAAATAAATACTCTGAGTGCAAAATACTAACATTAAACAAACAGAGCCTCACCTCTGGTTCTCCACTAATATCCAAATGATGACAGCCATTCTCCACTGCTGACTTAACGACAGGTTCTCCATAAAATCGATACTGTTAACCAAAATCAAGATGTAAACCACAAGGAATTTAAGGAATAAATCACAATGCAGTCATCATAACATTATACATGTACATGTATAGTCAAATTGCATGTATACTGCAGTGAAATGGGGACTCAAAGAAAGCTAGAATTTATATACATGGCAGGTATCTTACATAATACCTGGGTAGTTATATACAAGGCTACATGTAGTTGAGTCCTGCTATCTCATGAAATGATAATTATACACTTAAAGATAGCCAAGAGTAAGTGACTGAAAATTTAAATCCAAGGGGAAAATGGTTTGAATTTAAGATAGCAGGAAAGTTCGAGATAACCAAATTCAAGACAAAGAAGTTCTACCTGTAAGTACAGTGCTGTACTTAACTACTGATTTCTGTAGCCTGATTAAAATGTAGTTTAATCAGGAACTACATGTTTTGCAATTATTTACATTTTGTACATGTATGCACCTTCCAAGGTCACAGAAATACCTGTTTTGAAAGATTAGTCAAGTTCAGCTGATGTTTTATTTCAGTCAGGATTCTGTTCCACAAATTATGAGCCAATATTACATTCTCTCAAATTGTCAAAATCTTGACATGCTATACTTGAATTGCTAGTGTTGATCAAAAGAATTTTAAAACACCAGCAATCAGAACAACACTATACAAGGAAGCTTACATACCGGACCAACACAGTTTAAGACTATCTCGGCAGATGAACACATTGCATTTAGTGATGACTCATTGCTGACATCAGCAACCATAACACCCACTTCCTTAACATCGTAGCCTACAGATCAGCAGACACAAACATAGTTCAAACTTATCCTGAAGAAAACAACTTTACAGTTACATTTGTTTTTAATTATTGCTAAAAAGATTTTCACAAGCTTTTCATTTATTTTGAAACCTTGTTTATTTTGCAGCTCTTGGTAAATTGTGATAATAATTCTGGGGCAGAGCTAGGTGCATGGGTGCAAGGGATTCAGTTGAAACCCCTTAAATAAACAAAAGTAAGACATAACACTCTGACTTGGCCTCAGAATACTGGAAATCCCATTTCCGAGGGCCTCAGTTTTAAAAATGTTCACGGGTTGGAGGCCCCTGGACCCTCTATACAGCCGACCACTCTTGGTGATCCATATCTTGAGTCTCCTTCACTAAAATCCTGTATCCACCCTAACAATTAAAAATTTTTTTATCAGCCTCAGATTTAGGTTGGAATGCAATTTCTTGTCAACCGCATCTCCAACAGCCTCTTCTACTGGCCGCAAATTTTGCAGTCAACCCTCATTTTAGTAAGGTCCCCTGGCAACTTTTAATTGTTACAGTAGTATCACTCTGGTAACCCACGATAATTATTATTTCAATTGGCAGATGTGGTAAAATATGTCTGCAGGAACTCTCTGATGTTGAGCTTCTAAGACCAACATTGACACAACTGTTGGATATGAAGTTAAAACCAAAGTTATGTTGGAGCTTGACAGAAAAAAATCATTTCATTTTTGGCTGGTGGTGGTGCATGTGGAAGACCATGCAAACATCCTTAAGGGCACCAAGTGAGCAGAGCGTCTTCTCTCTTTTTGCTTTATGGAAACAAAGCATATGTACCGAAAGAAAAGGCTCGGCTTGCATGGTGCCTATAGGAAAGATATTTGTTCACATTTATATTGTTCTTAATTGTTATTTACATGTAAATTTTCAAAACGTGAAACAAAACAATTCTTTGCATCACCAGCCAATAGTTCTCTGGTTGGCATATTAATAACAAATTAGTGGTCACGTCACTGATATCTTTGCCATAGGACAAGCATCTAACAAGTACAACCTTTGGAATTACAGTAGTCTCATGACCGAATAAAGGGTCTAAGATCTGAAGTACAAACACGTTTGTAGTGCACATGTTAAGCTTATGACATCAAGTAAAACTTTAATAAGCTAAAACTTTATTAAGTTTACAATGTATGTATTTTTCCCTGAAAATAGCTTGACGCCCACTTTATATGAACTCTACTAAAACAACAAAGCGATGAATAAAGAACAAAGTATCCCTAGTATTTTTATTCTCATCTGTCCCATTGGAATGAGACTGTCGCCTCAAAACACACAAAGCACCAACCAAAAAGTCTTAAATAAATATCTTCTACGATGTACACCCACCGAGCTCGTGTGCAGTTTCCTGCAAAACCTTTTCCAATTTGTCTTTACTGCGACCAGCTACAGCCCACTTGAACTTTCCTTTGCAGTTTCTAGCTACCTCCCTCACCACAAACTGGCCGGTGAATCCACTTGCTCCAAACACTACAATGGAAAATCGCCTGTCCGCACTGGCCATGTTTTTGTTTTTCGTTCTAAAAGTTGTCACGAGACGCCGAAGACTGGTAAGGAACAATGTGATTGCTGTGCATCATGGGACGATGTTTTCAACATGGCGGCCATCGGGCATTGTTAATTTTGAGGAGACGTACACATGTAGCGAAATTGGGGTCAAGTTTTCACATCTAGAAGAGAGGAGAGACGTCTTTTAAATACTAGAGAGCCATGGGAAAGAAGCACAAAAGCAAGAAACATCATAAGAAAGGCACTGATGGTGTTGAAGGTAGGTAAATGTGTTAACGCTATTTGGTCACATGTATTGTAGTTAACGCAGGTTAACGCTCACCGCGGGTAACCCCGCGTCGTGGTGCGTTAAAAGTAAAAAGTTAAACTCTTATCCATTAGAAAAACCCGAAAGGCCAGAGAAGGCCGAGAAAACTGAGAAACCTATCAAATTAGTTCTTAAAGTTGGAGGCAGCCAAGAGAAAGTCACTGCGAAGCCAGATCCTCAAAGTTCATCGACAAGCAGCAGAACTCCATTAAATCTAGACAAAACAAAATCTAAGGACCATTCATCAAAAAAGAAAAAGAAAAAGAGATCAGCATCCAGAGAAAGGAAGAAACCAAGGTTCGATCCAGGTTCAAGTGTGAGTATTTTCAGTTTCATGCACTATATTTATAGCAAAGATATCTGTGACATGATCTATTGTAATTAATATGCCAACCAGAGAACGTTTAACGTTTTCAACATTTAAATAACAAAACTAATGTTTATAAACAGTAATCTTTGATATTCATTAGACTTTGTTTTCTTTTGATGTTTTAATAGCGAAGATATTTGTTTACAAACATTGTTTTTGTTATTTAAATGTCGAAAACGTTAAACAAAAGAACTCTTTGTTTCACCAGCCAATAGTTCTCCGGTTGGCATACCAATAACAACAGGTGACGTCACTGATATCTTTGCTATTTAATTTATTTAATTTAATTCAATTAATTTACATGTTCTTGCAGAGTTAGTAGGCTCCTCTACTAACCATGGTTCTCAGTGCCAAGTAAAGTGCAATGAATTGAAATCGATGAGGTCTTGTAAATTTTATATTATGTTATGTCATCTGTCAACATTCTAATCACATTATAATTAATTTTGTAACCCAGAGTGTCAATGAATCAATCTTTTGGCACTGATAATTCTGTCTCCAGTTCCTGTGGTCAGATCTTCTGGGTGCGGGTAATTCTGAGGTTGGTGACTGATGGAGGTCCATCTATCGGCTTCTAAGGTGCTGGTTGTTGTTTCCTTTGTTGAGAAGGGTTTCCTTTATATTGGTGTTACAGCTTTCCAGATGGAGTCAGTTTGAATACAGCATACAACAAACAATGTGCAATTTCTGCCAGGGTTTTCCCTTATGTGCAAATGAGCATCCGAGACGCACTGTTTGGCTGAAAAATGGAAAAGTGACGCAAAACAGCAAGGAAAAAATAGAAAAGGAACGCAAAACTTAACGGCAAGGAGAATGGGTCCTTTCAGACGCACATGTTTTGAGATGACAGTTTACTTCTGACTTAATTTAAACCTGAATAGATCTGCAAAAAATTCTTTGAGAATAAAGTTATAATTTGGAATCAATTCAAGGCTGTGCTCTAGCAGCGCCCGGTCACCTGCAACCGGCTTTTATCTTCGGGTGACAAAAAAAGAAACCTAGTTGTCCAGCCGTGCAACCTCCTTTTTAAACCGCGCAGCCATAGGCTGGGCGGTTTCTTAATCTGCCTTTGGTTTATTTTTTATTTTTTTTAGTTTTGTCGGTGAGTAGACCCAAACTCCGACTTACTCAGCCAATTGTTGTCACCAGATGATGTCATCATCAGCCAATTACAGGCCATTTCTCAGCTCTTTTCGTTATATCCCCCCTCAGGAGCATTTTGTCAAGTTAGCAAATTAACTATTCAGACAGAACATGGCCGTCTGTGAGAAATGTTTATTTGTTCAAAATTGGGCCAAACTCCGTTGGAGATGCACATCAAGACATTTGCAAGGATAAAGAATGTAACTTAGGACCAGTTGCTGGCTACTAAGGCTGAAATTATCCAGAGTTAAGCTGTATTTTCGTTTTGCATGCGAAACAGAAGATTTTGTAATCTGGAATTTTTGTTTCTGTTCAATTCGAAGGGGTTATTCAATGCGCTATAAAGGTATTACGTCTGGCCATGATGGAACACGCTGACGGTGATAAATGTAAGATCATGTTTACTTCGCTAGAAGCAATGATGGAATTTTCTGGGGAAAAAAAGTTAAAACTTAGTCTTAGCGCTCGTGAAAAACCCTTTTAACATATGTAAATTGATAGTCGTTTGAAAGGTCAAGGTATTTTATCCTTAGACATAAACAAAATTCTCCGATTACAAGTAACGCTAGACCCGTCTCATGCAAAGAATGTTTCCATATCTCAAACCGCCCTCTCCCTATTCATGTACACTTGCATGAAATTTCTAAGTTTCTTGACACAGAGACTTAGTTTCTGCTCAACAAATGTTGTCAAAGTGCAAGTCTCTTCAATTTTAATGTGACAAGGTGGATTTGAACCCAGGGCGCTAGCACGGCAGTCTTCCACCCTAACCACTAGACCACCGAGGAAACGCTACTGACAAATGGTTTAATGTAACTACCATATTGAAAACCCGAACGCTATAAAGAAGCTAACCATTTAGACTGCAAAACAGTCGTATTTTTTGCGAACGCGAGCGACGGTCCATATTCGAATGAAAGGTCTGGAGCCGGTGGTCTAGTGGTTAGGGTGGAAGACTGCCGTGCTAGCGCCCTGGGTTCAAATCCACCTTGTCACATTAAAATTGAAGAGACTTGCACTTTGACAACATTTGTTGAGCAGAAACTAAGTCTCTGTGTCAAGAAACTTAGAAATTTCATGCAAGTGTACATGAATAGGGAGAGGGCGGTTTGAGATATGGAAACATTCTTTGCATGAGACGGGTCTAGCGTTACTTGTAATCGGAGAATTTTGTTTATGTCTAAGGATAAAATACCTTGACCTTTCAAACGACTATCAATTTACATATGTTAAAAGGGTTTTTCACGAGCGCTAAGACTAAGTTTTAACTTTTTTTCCCCAGAAAATTCCATCATTGCTTCTAGCGAAGTAAACATGATCTTACATTTATCACCGTCAGCGTGTTCCATCATGGCCAGACGTAATACCTTTATAGCGCATTGAATAACCCCTTCGAATTGAACAGAAACAAAAATTCCAGATTACAAAATCTTCTGTTTCGCATGCAAAACGAAAATACAGCTTAACTCTGGATAATTTCAGCCTTAGTAGCCAGCAACTGGTCCTAAGTTACATTCTTTATCCTTGCAAATGTCTTGATGTGCATCTCCAACGGAGTTTGGCCCAATTTTGAACAAATAAACATTTCTCACAGACGGCCATGTTCTGTCTGAATAGTTAATTTGCTAACTTGACAAAATGCTCCTGAGGGGGGATATAACGAAAAGAGCTGAGAAATGGCCTGTAATTGGCTGATGATGACATCATCTGGTGACAACAATTGGCTGAGTAAGTCGGAGTTTGGGTCTACTCACCGACAAAACTAAAAAAAATAAAAAATAAACCAAAGGCAGATTAAGAAACCGCCCAGCCTATGGCTGCGCGGTTTAAAAAGGAGGTTGCACGGCTGGACAACTAGGTTTCTTTTTTTGTCACCCGAAGATAAAAGCCGGTTGCAGGTGACCGGGCGCTGCTAGAGCACAGCCTTGAATTGATTCCAAATTATAACTTTATTCTCAAAAGAATTTTTTGCAGATCTATTCAGGTTTAAATTAAGTCAGAAGTAAACTGTCATCTCAAAACATGTGCGTCTGAAAGGACCCATTCTCCTTGCCGTTAAGTTTTGCGTTCCTTTTCTATTTTTTCCTTGCTGTTTTGCGTCACTTTTCCATTTTTCAGCCAAACAGTGCGTCTCGGATGCTCATTTGCACATAAGGGAAAACCCTGGCAGAAATTGCACATTGTTTGTTGTATGCTGTATTCAAACTGACTCCATCTGGAAAGCTGTAACACCAATATAAAGGAAACCCTTCTCAACAAAGGAAACAACAACCAGCACCTTAGAAGCCGATAGATGGACCTCCATCAGTCACCAACCTCAGAATTACCCGCACCCAGAAGATCTGACCACAGGAACTGGAGACAGAATTATCAGTGCCAAAAGATTGATTCATTGACACTCTGGGTTACAAAATTAATTATAATGTGATTAGAATGTTGACAGATGACATAACATAATATAAAATTTACAAGACCTCATCGATTTCAATTCATTGCACTTTACTTGGCACTGAGAACCATGGTTAGTAGAGGAGCCTACTAACTCTGCAAGAACATGTAAATTAATTGAATTAAATTAAATAAATTAAATAGCAAAGATATCAGTGACGTCACCTGTTGTTATTGGTATGCCAACCGGAGAACTATTGGCTGGTGAAACAAAGAGTTCTTTTGTTTAACGTTTTCGACATTTAAATAACAAAAACAATGTTTGTAAACAAATATCTTCGCTATTAAAACATCAAAAGAAAACAAAGTCTAATGAATATCAAAGATTACTGTTTATAAACATTAGTTTTGTTATTTAAATGTTGAAAACGTTAAACGTTCTCTGGTTGGCATATTAATTACAATAGATCATGTCACAGATATCTTTGCTATAAATATAGTGCATGAAACTGAAAATACTCACACTTGAACCTGGATCGAACCTTGGTTTCTTCCTTTCTCTGGATGCTGATCTCTTTTTCTTTTTCTTTTTTGATGAATGGTCCTTAGATTTTGTTTTGTCTAGATTTAATGGAGTTCTGCTGCTTGTCGATGAACTTTGAGGATCTGGCTTCGCAGTGACTTTCTCTTGGCTGCCTCCAACTTTAAGAACTAATTTGATAGGTTTCTCAGTTTTCTCGGCCTTCTCTGGCCTTTCGGGTTTTTCTAATGGATAAGAGTTTAACTTTTACTTTTAACGCACCACGACGCGGGGTTACCCGCGGTGAGCGTTAACCTGCGTTAACTACAATACATGTGACCAAATAGCGTTAACACATTTACCTACCTTCAACACCATCAGTGCCTTTCTTATGATGTTTCTTGCTTTTGTGCTTCTTTCCCATGGCTCTCTAGTATTTAAAAGACGTCTCTCCTCTCTTCTAGATGTGAAAACTTGACCCCAATTTCGCTACATGTGTACGTCTCCTCAAAATTAACAATGCCCGATGGCCGCCATGTTGAAAACATCGTCCCATGATGCACAGCAATCACATTGTTCCTTACCAGTCTTCGGCGTCTCGTGACAACTTTTAGAACGAAAAACAAAAACATGGCCAGTGCGGACAGGCGATTTTCCATTGTAGTGTTTGGAGCAAGTGGATTCACCGGCCAGTTTGTGGTGAGGGAGGTAGCTAGAAACTGCAAAGGAAAGTTCAAGTGGGCTGTAGCTGGTCGCAGTAAAGACAAATTGGAAAAGGTTTTGCAGGAAACTGCACACGAGCTCGGTGGGTGTACATCGTAGAAGATATTTATTTAAGACTTTTTGGTTGGTGCTTTGTGTGTTTTGAGGCGACAGTCTCATTCCAATGGGACAGATGAGAATAAAAATACTAGGGATACTTTGTTCTTTATTCATCGCTTTGTTGTTTTAGTAGAGTTCATATAAAGTGGGCGTCAAGCTATTTTCAGGGAAAAATACATACATTGTAAACTTAATAAAGTTTTAGCTTATTAAAGTTTTACTTGATGTCATAAGCTTAACATGTGCACTACAAACGTGTTTGTACTTCAGATCTTAGACCCTTTATTCGGTCATGAGACTACTGTAATTCCAAAGGTTGTACTTGTTAGATGCTTGTCCTATGGCAAAGATATCAGTGACGTGACCACTAATTTGTTATTAATATGCCAACCAGAGAACTATTGGCTGGTGATGCAAAGAATTGTTTTGTTTCACGTTTTGAAAATTTACATGTAAATAACAATTAAGAACAATATAAATGTGAACAAATATCTTTCCTATAGGCACCATGCAAGCCGAGCCTTTTCTTTCGGTACATATGCTTTGTTTCCATAAAGCAAAAAGAGAGAAGACGCTCTGCTCACTTGGTGCCCTTAAGGATGTTTGCATGGTCTTCCACATGCACCACCACCAGCCAAAAATGAAATGATTTTTTTCTGTCAAGCTCCAACATAACTTTGGTTTTAACTTCATATCCAACAGTTGTGTCAATGTTGGTCTTAGAAGCTCAACATCAGAGAGTTCCTGCAGACATATTTTACCACATCTGCCAATTGAAATAATAATTATCGTGGGTTACCAGAGTGATACTACTGTAACAATTAAAAGTTGCCAGGGGACCTTACTAAAATGAGGGTTGACTGCAAAATTTGCGGCCAGTAGAAGAGGCTGTTGGAGATGCGGTTGACAAGAAATTGCATTCCAACCTAAATCTGAGGCTGATAAAAAAATTTTTAATTGTTAGGGTGGATACAGGATTTTAGTGAAGGAGACTCAAGATATGGATCACCAAGAGTGGTCGGCTGTATAGAGGGTCCAGGGGCCTCCAACCCGTGAACATTTTTAAAACTGAGGCCCTCGGAAATGGGATTTCCAGTATTCTGAGGCCAAGTCAGAGTGTTATGTCTTACTTTTGTTTATTTAAGGGGTTTCAACTGAATCCCTTGCACCCATGCACCTAGCTCTGCCCCAGAATTATTATCACAATTTACCAAGAGCTGCAAAATAAACAAGGTTTCAAAATAAATGAAAAGCTTGTGAAAATCTTTTTAGCAATAATTAAAAACAAATGTAACTGTAAAGTTGTTTTCTTCAGGATAAGTTTGAACTATGTTTGTGTCTGCTGATCTGTAGGCTACGATGTTAAGGAAGTGGGTGTTATGGTTGCTGATGTCAGCAATGAGTCATCACTAAATGCAATGTGTTCATCTGCCGAGATAGTCTTAAACTGTGTTGGTCCGGTATGTAAGCTTCCTTGTATAGTGTTGTTCTGATTGCTGGTGTTTTAAAATTCTTTTGATCAACACTAGCAATTCAAGTATAGCATGTCAAGATTTTGACAATTTGAGAGAATGTAATATTGGCTCATAATTTGTGGAACAGAATCCTGACTGAAATAAAACATCAGCTGAACTTGACTAATCTTTCAAAACAGGTATTTCTGTGACCTTGGAAGGTGCATACATGTACAAAATGTAAATAATTGCAAAACATGTAGTTCCTGATTAAACTACATTTTAATCAGGCTACAGAAATCAGTAGTTAAGTACAGCACTGTACTTACAGGTAGAACTTCTTTGTCTTGAATTTGGTTATCTCGAACTTTCCTGCTATCTTAAATTCAAACCATTTTCCCCTTGGATTTAAATTTTCAGTCACTTACTCTTGGCTATCTTTAAGTGTATAATTATCATTTCATGAGATAGCAGGACTCAACTACATGTAGCCTTGTATATAACTACCCAGGTATTATGTAAGATACCTGCCATGTATATAAATTCTAGCTTTCTTTGAGTCCCCATTTCACTGCAGTATACATGCAATTTGACTATACATGTACATGTATAATGTTATGATGACTGCATTGTGATTTATTCCTTAAATTCCTTGTGGTTTACATCTTGATTTTGGTTAACAGTATCGATTTTATGGAGAACCTGTCGTTAAGTCAGCAGTGGAGAATGGCTGTCATCATTTGGATATTAGTGGAGAACCAGAGGTGAGGCTCTGTTTGTTTAATGTTAGTATTTTGCACTCAGAGTATTTATTTTCAATGATTATTGTCCACATTTCTGCAAACTAGAACAAGTGTTACTAACAGTAACACCACAGTGTGCAGATTTTACTATGGCTGGGTACATTATCAGCACAAAGAGTTTCTTGCACATAGTCCTCAGCAGAAGCGTGGGGAGCAAGGATGGTGCAGTGATGAGAGTGCTTGCCTCCGACTAATGTGGGCTGGGTTTGATTCCACCCTGGTGCCATATATGGGTTGAGTTTTTAGTTGGTTCTTGCCCAACTTTGATGGTTTTCCTCTGTGTTCTCTGGTTTTCCTCCCTTCATAAAAAACCAACACTCCAAATTCCAGTTTGACCAGGATATTGTAAAGGGGACTAATCTCCAACTATTGTCAGTAACCTACAATTCCCTCCTTTTTGTAGATGAGATCGTCAAAAGTTACCCAAATCCAGCTTTTTGTTAGTGTCTCATAACAGTACTTACTCCTGAGCAAGGGAAGGTACTCTACTGAAAAGGTGTATTTTGTTTCAGTTCTTGGAGAAAATGCAATTTCAGTTCCATGACCAGGCTGTACGTGCAGGCATTCACATTGTCGGTACCTGCGGATTTGATAGCATTCCTGCAGACATGGGCGTGGTGTTTACACAAGAAAACTTCCCAGGTACTTTTTAACACTGAAATTGATTTTATATTACTGTTACAAATGAAATGTGTTCTGTACAAAGTTTCATCCGGAAGAGCCATGAATCCTGACCAGCTCCAATTGAAAATTATGGTTTGATGAACATTTTCTTAACTTTTTCATTATGGATAATGCTATTTTTTTCAGGTGAATTGTGTCATTTGGAGAGCTTTTTAGCCTTGCATTCTGGCCCCAAGGTAGTTTGAACAGATAATCTTAAAATCCTTAGATGTATGTGTTACAGGTCAAATTTAAATTCAGGTTAAATTTTTTTCAACCTAGGTCATTTTGTTTCAACCTAGGTCAATTTGTTTCAATCTCTTCATCCTCCTTCTCTTCATCTCCACTCTACTTACTTCACCTACATGTACTTTTCCCTCCCTGCTCTCCCAACAGTGCAGCCCATATTCTTTTTATCTCAATGCTTACCTTGTGAGCCTTGAACCACAGACCTTTGGTTTTCCTTTGGATCGATTCATGTCCTGATACCTAACCAGTGAGCCATGGACACTTGGATGCAAGTTCCACTATTTTTTAATTACATATACATTGTAGTCGTAATAAATTTCCTTAAATTATTCAAATCAGACATACTCACCCATTATTACACTACAGTACATGTACCTCTGCCCTAACTATATACAAATTAATGTTACTGTAGTATTAAATTGACCTACCTAGAAAACAAATTGACCTAGGTTGAAACCAATTGACCTAGGTTGAAACCAATTGACCTAGGTTGAAACAAATGACCTAGGTTGAAACCAATTGACCTAGGTTGAAAACAAACTGACCTAGGTTGAAACAAATTGACCTAGGTTGGAACAAATTGACCTAGGGTTGAAACAAATTGACCTAAGGAACAAATTGACCTGTAACATATATACAGTGTATATACATGTGTGTATACTTAACATGTCACTCTGTAGTTCAGTCATTAGTCTTAAAGAAATATCAATTGAAAATTAAATTTCTCCTCAAATTGTCGTTTTCCATTTTATTTCCATTATTTCCATTAACCACACAAAGACAAGAGAAAAAAGTTGTTAACTACATGTTAAATTACGTACATGCGCAAAATGATTTAAATGTACAGTATTGTTATCATTATTTAATGAACATTCAAAGATCTAAGAGAAGAGCCCAGGTGATAGTTTTCCCCTCTTTGTCCAATAAAGAGAAAATGTTCATTCTCTCTTGGCCCTTACTCTATCTTCATTTAGACACATCTGAATCCTTCCTGACCATTAATTTACACATGTGCAAACTATTAGAAGAGCCTTTTTATCTTTTTCAGGGATCTAAAGGACACTTCGGAACTTATCAGTCAATCATTCATGGTGTGGCAAGTGAGAGGGAAGGAATTTAAAAAAGCTCCGAGCTCAGTGTATCCAAAGCCAATGCCAAAGTTTGGGCCCAAATTACCTAGACGGTAATTGGTGCTGAATAGTTTATTAATTTCTGAAAATTTGTGGAAAAGTTAATCGTTCTCTTGTCAGGCAGTAATTCCTCTGTGTTTTTCTTTCTAGACGTTTCATTTCATTTAGCCGCGAGGTCCAGAAGTGGTGCATTCCTTTTATGGGAGCTGATCCGTCTGTTGTTAGAGATCACAGCGACACAGTGTTGAAGTTCGGAATAAAAAGCCGGTTCAGTATGGTGCATATGTCACCATGCCACTGATCATCATTCTACTCTTCATGTTTTTGGCATCTTCTTTTTGCTGCTGTGTCAGTTCAAAAAGGGAGACAGCTGTTAGAAAGGGTAAATGAATTGTTTTTTGATGTCTTCTTACTCTGCCTGTATATAAATGTGCAAATATCCAGGCAATGTGACGAAAAGTGTGGTAAATTTGCCAAACCCTTCTGACCATGTTTTTTGTGCAATGAAAATTTTTTATTGTCGCATTTCCAGAAAATATCCATTCTTATGCCATGCAAGATCTTTGGACATTATGGAAGTGTTGGGGCAAAGCCTGTGCAAACATTTCTGTAGAGTGTGCAGTGGGGGGGTGGGGGGGGGATGGGCATAAATAATACATTGAAAGAAAATTACATTTTAAATTAAATTTATTTATTGTTTTAAAATTGTGTAATACTCTGCAATTGATTATCATCTAAATTTACATGCACCTATTTCAAGAACTAACAGTGTTTTGGACCTAATTTCTCTCCTAGTACCCTGAGTTCTTTTCTGGTGGTTTCTTTAGTCATGAAGGACCTACCAGAGAACAGGTAAATGGATGATTTTATTTATTTGATAATCTTGACTATGAAGTTGATATGAATGAAGTCATAAGTCCTCAGTGTACCTTTTATTGTGACCCAAATTGGCGATATTCAGAATTCAGGCAGTCTGTGTTCTGTAGAATCCCCTGTACATGTATTAAACAATTACCGGATGAGATTTTTGTGATACTCAGAATAATCAAAGTTAAAGTAGGGGCTCGGCTTCAGCTGATAACCCTACCTAGACCGTGATTATTCCGGATATCACAAAAACGTAATCAAATAATTGTTCTATCATGCATGAATAAAAAGGAAGTCCTGTTTTTGCTTCTTCACTGACAGCAAGCAACACAAAACGCACAAACGTGACATGATTACCCTTAGAAATTATTCACTGCAGTCATACATGACATGACTACCGGTGACCTTGAGTGTCCTTGACATGATTATTGTATAATCTGTAGATGACATCACAAGCACTGATTTTGAAAATTCACTGTATGCTTTCAGGCAATCAGAAAAGAGACGGTGAATTCAATGTATATTTAACAATCATATCATCATCAAGCAAACAAATTTTGTTCACTTGTTTGCTTGTTTCTTTAAAGTTGTATACTATAATCAAAAAATCATTGAACCTTTTTTCCTTCAGATTTTGAAAGCATGTTCACTTAACACTAACTGGCAAAGTTTTGGGCTTTGAGTTTTATCCAAAGTTTATGGATTTCACGGTCTGCCATTACTCACAATTAAAACTGACCTATTAGACTGGAGAGGGTTGGATCTAGAGAAAATGACATTATTTACTCACTAGCTTAAAATTTCAGTGTTTAAACACATTCAATTTATTATACAGTCATGCAAAACACAGTTTAAAGTCTGAAAGCCCAAAACTCTCGTGCTGCATATTAATTCAGGGGCATACACGTACATGGCATTCTTAAACTAGTGAGTCTTTGATGTCATTTTCTCCTCGACCCAGCTCTGTCAAGATTTTAAAGTAGTAATGGCAGACCAACAAGTAAGAAAATTCCAGTTAAAATAAACAGGTGTCTTTTAAAATCACAACTTAAAACTTTGGGTCAGTTAGTGTTTAGTTAACATAGTTTTGAATCCAAAGAAAAAAAGAATTGGTTTTTTTGGTCTTAGTACCACTTTAATTATTGGTGGTTTCATTAAATTGTTTCTGCAGGAGGGTGACTGGTTTTAGATGGGCAAAACTACAGTATTAGAGATGAACATCTTTCAGCTAGATGGTCAAATCAGCCATATAAAAGCATCCTCACAGCCAGCCAATTTGCCTTGTGCCTCCCCCTTAATGAAACCACTGCTTTATTTTCAGAACTATGAGTGTTGCTTCAGTCCCACAATTCAAAATCTGACTTGTCTGACTAATTTCTGTACATGTAACTCAGGCTGAAGCATCTCATTTTTCGTCACTAAAGGCCACATCCTTTTGGTCAGGACCAAAAATTGCGACCTCTGGGAAGATCCAACATTCATGAACTTCCCATGACTCTGCACATGCTCAGAGTCAAGTCAGAAAAATCTAATTGGCTGAGAGTATGGAATGAATTATCTGCTCATATGCAGAAAATCTGACCTGGCCAGAGGTCGCAATTCTTGGTGCAGACCAAAAGCAGCGCAGCCTCCATGGACAAGAATGGGGCCACTAACTGCTTTGAACATTTTTAGAAATTCATGTATTAAATAATTTATAGCACATCTGTAGTCGGTTGTCGATGAAGTTTATTCTGCTTATTCACACACACCACATGGATGTTTGTGCTCTCTGGATTTGCATAATTTGCTAACCTACTTAAATATGCATACACAAAATACAATATACAATAGGTGCTAATTGTCACGTGCCAATATGTTACAACATCCAACCATAGCAAAATCAAATTTGTTGATTCATTTTGCAGATGGCAGAAACATCATTCTCTTTTTCATTTCATGGAGCTGGATACAGCCAGAAAGCTGTGCAATCTGGGTAGGATCGTTTTTTAAGTTGTATGTTTTGTCTCTCTCACAGCTGCTCAAATTTCAGACCTACATGGTCATTCAGCTGACTAACAGCACTTCCCTGCATGGCTTACAGTTGTATAAAATTTGATTTCAGGACTCTTCCTCCTGAACCTGATGTTCAGATAGAAACCAAAGTTGTGGGACCTGGTGAGTTGAAATATGCTACTCATAACTTATAAGTCAACACATGTGTATATAATTATATGACTTTATTATCCAACTGCAGTGAATACTGTCCAAATACATACTGTATCTGCACAAAAATACAGTGATATCAAACAGTAATATTTACAATAAAAAACCTTTTTGCCATACAAGTCGGCAATCAGACACAAAACTGTCACACTCTCCCTCTTTCACTGATAGATTTACTATTAAACTACAGCAGCTGGATAATAAATCTCTTACTAGATGTTTTGGTGTGTAGTATTGCTTTATATTTTACTCGCTGTTTGTATTTGACTCGCCCTACGGGCTTCTCAGATACAGCACAACTTGTAAATATACAGTGATACTAGGCAAAAAAATTTGTAATAAGATATATGTATAGTACATATTTTGTGAATTTTGTTTTCTATTTCCTCAGTCTGTATATCATACAGTTTATGTGAGATTGGATGATAATGTTTAGACCCACTAGGAAACAAGCGGCAAGTTCCCCCAGGACATGTGAATGGGAATAACGTTATCCAAGTGTCACTCCTGTAACGTTTAACAAAAACTGAACCAAGGATTTGTTGCCTCGTTCTCTACAATGCTGTTCTCAGTTATTCCCAGCTTTTCCAAGCTTTATTCTCAGTTATTCTCAGCTTTTCCAAGCTTTATTCTCAGTTATTCCCAGCTTTTTCAAGCTTTATTCTCAGTTATTCTCAGCTTTTCCAAGCTTTATTCTCAGTTATTCCCAGCTTTTTCAAGCTTTATTCTCAGTTATTCTCAGCTTTTTCAAGCTTTATTCTAAGTTATTCCCAGCTTTTCTAAGCTTTATTCTCAGTTATTCCCAGCTTTTCTAAGCTTTATTCTCAGTTATTCTCAGCTTTTCCAAGCTTTATTCTCAGTTATTCTCAACTTTTCCAAGCTTTATTCTCAGTTATTCTTAGCTTTTCTAAGCTTTATTCTCAGTTATTCTCAGCTTTTCTAAGCTTTATTCTCAGTTATTCTCAGCTTTTCCAAGCTTTATTCTCAGTTATTCTCAGCTTTCCAAGCTTATTCTCAGTTATTCTTAGCTTTTCTAAGCTTTATTCTCAGTTATTCTCAGCTTTTCTAAGCTTTATTCTCAGTTATTCTCAGCTTTTCCAAGCTTTATTCTCAGTTATTCTTAGCTTTTCTAAGCTTTATTCTCAGTTATTCTCAGCTTTTCTAAGCTTTATTCTCAGTTATTCCAGCTTTTCTAAGCTTTATTCTCAGTTATTCTTAGCTTTTCTAAGCTTTATTCTCAGTTATTCTCAGCTTTTCTAAGCTTTATTCTCAGTTATTCTCAGCTTTTCCAAGCTTTATTCTCAGTTATTCTCAGCTTTTCCAAGCTTTATTCTCAGTTATTCTTAGCTTTTCTAAGCTTTATTCTCAGTTATTCTCAGCTTTTCTAAGCTCTATTCTCAGTTATTCCCAGCTTTTTCAAGCTTTATTCTCAGTTATTCTCAGCTTTTTCAAGCTTTATTCTAAGTTATTCCCAGCTTTTCTAAGCTTTATTCTCAGTTATTCCCAGCTTTTCTAAGCTTTATTCTCAGTTATTCTCAGCTTTTCCAAGCTTTATTCTCAGTTATTCCCAGCTTTTCCAAGCTTATTCTCAGTTATTCTCAACTTTTCCAAGCTTTATTCTCAGTTATTCTTAGCTTTTCTAAGCTTTATTCTCAGTTATTCTCAGCTTTTCTAAGCTTTATTCTCAGTTATTCTCAGCTTTTCCAAGCTTTATTCTCAGTTATTCTTAGCTTTTCTAAGCTTTATTCTCAGTTATTCTCAGCTTTTCTAAGCTTTATTCTCAGTTATTCCCAGCTTTTTCAAGCTTTATTCTCAGTTATTCTCAGCTTTTCCAAGCTTTATTCTCAGTTATTCCCAGCTTTTTCAAGCTTTATTCTCAGTTATTCTCAGCTTTTCCAAGCTTTATTCTCAGTTATTCCCAGCTTTTCCAAAGCTTTATTCTCAGTTATTCTCAGCTTTTCCAAGCTTTATTCTCAGTTATTCTTAGCTTTTCTAAGCTTTATTCTCAGTTATTCTCAGCTTTTCTAAGCTTTATTCTCAGTTATTCCCAGCTTTTCTAAGCTTTATTCTCAGTTATTCTTAGCTTTTCTAAGCTTATTCTCAGTTATTCTCAGCTTTTCTAAGCTTTATTCTCAGTTATTCTCAGCTTTTCCAAGCTTTATTCTCAGTTATTCTCAGCTTTTCCAAGCTTTATTCTCAGTTATTCTTAGCTTTTCTAAGCTTTATTCTCAGTTATTCTCAGCTTTTCTAAGCTTTATTCTCAGTTATTCTCAGCTTTTCCAAGCTTTATTCTCAGTTATTCTTAGCTTTTCTAAGCTTTATTCTCAGTTATTCTCAGCTTTTCTGAGCTTTATTCTCAGTTATTCCCAGCTTTTTCAAGCTTTATTCTCAGTTATTCTCAGCTTTTCCAAGCTTTATTCTCAGTTATTCCCAGCTTTTTCAAGCTTTATTCTCAGTTATTCTCAGCTTTTCCAAGCTTTATTCTCAGTGATTCCCAGCTTTTCTAAGCTCTATTCTCAGTTATTCCCAGCTTTTCCAAGCTTTATTCTCAGTTATTCTCAGCTTTTCCAAGCTTTATTTTCAGTTATTCCTAAGTTGACGATGTGTAGTTGCATGTTTTAGGCCTGAGTGACAACGTTGGTTAATGAGACAAACAGTTCCTGTGGTCAATGTGTTGATCTCTCACGCGCATTTATTCAGTTTGGGGTTCCCAAACTCTATAACTGATATATAGACTGATTATGATTTAAGTGTAACATCACCGTCTACTGATGATCCAACATAACTAGCTGGTTGATTATGTAGTTAAGTGTCACGGCAAATGATGGTTTGACAGTGTAACTTTGTTTTGGTCTCTCCAGAGGCAGGGTATGTGGCTACTCCTATCTGCATGGTGCAGGCTGCATTGGTGATCCTGGAAGAGACCTTGCCAAACAGGTAATTAAAGTTAATCGATGTTGTTTTTTCGTAGTAAAAGCGATCATCCTTACACCAAGTGAGTGCCATTGTAAAAGATTGCCTCCATACAAAAGCGTATATTCCAGTTACATATATATTGTGGAGTGCAGAAAGTTAGACTAAATCGTTGTTTTCTAGTTCAGTGTCTATGAGAGTCGTATCGCTGGTATGCGATTCTTTTACCTCTTCATTCAACGTATTTGGAAAAACTGAAAGTGTTTGCGGTTTAGTTTTCAAATGGGGTGTTTTGTTCCGTTCACTTCTTGTTTTGAAATTACATTTGACACATCCCTTGGTAACTATTGTGCCGGGTTCTGAAGTTTTTTCTTCTTTGTTTTTAAGTCAAATGTAAGTCGCGTAATGGCGAAGACGTGCCGCGACGCTGTAGTAGCGGAGAAAAGAAAGCAAACCTCTGGAACCGTAATACTTGGCATAATTCCCTCTCTTGCGATCGCCCCAAGGTCATTCGATGCGGAAGGATAGATTTGTGACTTCACTGAATCAATGAAATACAGAACGAATATTGTTGTTCGTGTTCAATTCATTATACTAATGTTTTTTTTTTATGCAGTGGTGGCGTTCTTACTCCAGCCGCGGCCTTCACTGGCACGTCTTTGATTGATCGACTCAACGAACATGGAGTCAAGTTCACAGTGGTACGCTGCGAAGCCGATGAATGAGGGGACTTGCCTGGTGGCCACTCATAAGAGAAAAACAGGAAGAAGAACAGAAGAAATTAAAGCACAGGAACAACTGTGATGCCAAATGGCGCACTGACTTGTTATCTTGATTGTTACTAGCAAGTATAGACGGTGTGATAACTAAATTTTGATCATGGTAAAGAGAACACTTAAGGCGGGGGTACATCTGAATAGGAGTGAAATTTGAAGTGATATTAAAAGGGGTTTGTTAGGATTAAAATGGGTTGGAAACACTGCCAGATAGTTGACCCCTCCCCCCACCCCCCCCCCCCCAAAAAAAAAAAAAAGGCCCCGAAGTTGGTACGGGACGTTTGGTATCCGTGTACTAATTCACTTCAGATTTCAATTTTCTAAATCCATCAAATCTTGATTAACATTTCATTTTATCTTTCCCAAAATGCCCAAATATCACCCAAAATACTGACAAACAGCGGAGATTTAGCATCGCTTGAAACGTAACCGGGATATTGGCAGAAAGGCCGTGGTAGCCACGTCAAAACGGCTTTCACATGTACCCCAGCCTTAACACAACAATGGAAAATTTAAATGACATGCAACTCCCTAAGAGTGGTTTAGTAAGATCAGGATAAAGTAGATTAGCAGTAATTCTGTAGAAATTGTATTTCTTTGGTTTACTTTTTAACACGGATGTTATAATATACTCCACGAAGGTAGACAACTCAAGCTTTAGGGCTTTACAAAGTGAATTTTCTGTTACAAGTTTATTTCTTTCTTTATTTTACACATTTGACCATTACCAATTGCAGCTCTCGAGTGACGAGGAAATTATAACTGAAATTTATTTTAAAAAAATGCATACACTGCCTCAATTAAACACTGACAAAATTTACTAAAAGCATAATGACATAATTGTGAAAACATATCATTTATATATTATTACAATAAACGAATATGTGGTATTCATTAGGTTATTCCATATATTTTTCTTCCTTCCAGTGTATTTAGCTCTATCTTATACCTGTAGGTGTCTATGTGACCACAGTGTTTATATTGATGTAAGGGTTAAGAGCCTGTTTTATGTATAGTTTTTCAGCGAGGCAAGCATAAACTCAAAGACGAGTGCATACAAACGCCGAGAAATACAAAACGCGTCTAAAAATCGAAACATTCTGATCTCTCCCGCGCTTATGCTCGCGCTTCCATGCTAAAGTGAGAAAACATTGTTTATTATTCGCCACCGAAAACCCCTTCGGTGGTGATTTAAACTATTCCAAGAAAATGGGTTAACCTAGCTTTTTTTTCTTCAACAACACGTTCATAATGCAGCTTGGTTTGTAGGTCTCTTTCTCGTTTGATTGGCTTATGTTTATCGTTCCACGTTCGCAAATCATCCCAGTTTTTTCCAATCACATTTATCCAGTTATTGACAATCCATTTATGACCCCTTATGACGTCACATCCCCGTGGTAAGACATGAGGTCGACATCCGAGAGCCAGCCATTGATTGATCTATCACTGTGATTATACCACATGATCGCGGTGGCTCGTTTTGGTTCAACCCTCAGGTTAGCTTTGGGGCAATACGCACTGAGATTGAGAGATGTAATTGGATTTCCTTGTCCATGACTGAAAAACAAAAGGAAATGATGAAGAACAAGAAAACATACGCGTGGGGAATATTGTTCTATGATACAAGAATGAATAACTGCAATGGTATTCTTGAGCCT
>JAHPZR010030405.1:0-22500 GCA_019787425.1 Platygyra sinensis | reverse complement strand
TTATTGGACGAGGTTGAACAAAGTATCGTGATTTGTCAGAGGCGAGCAGATCTATTATTTGCTGAAGCCGAAGGCTGAGGGAAATAATTGATATGCGAGACACTGACAAATCACGATATTTGGCGACAACCGAGTTCAATAGCTGTTTTATCATTCGATCACCAAGTATAATTTCATATTTTAATAGCTTACTGGCAGTTCAGGGAAGCGATCTATCATTTTTCTCTCGAGAACGTGGTTCCAATTACCCATGAGCAGAATATTCTTCGCAGCAAAACACATTTAGACGGTACTACGTATGACCAGACCGTTATTTATAGGTAGTTATTTGCAGGTCACGTGGCGAGCTCTCGGCCAGTCGAAAGGAAGAAAAAATGTATCGAATGATAAAACTATTTGTACCACGCCATGGAAAATACAACCAATGAGAATACAGGAAAGTCGTATATTCGACGACGTTAGACCTTCTCATAGTGCGTTGCGCGTATCTCGCATTGAATTAGTCCGGTTCCTGAACTCTCCTTTCTTCCCGCCCCATGTAGGGGCTGAACCCGGGCGGGCGAAAGAAGAGTCCAGGATAACTTCCATGCGCATGCTCAGAACGCCGCCATTTTTCCCCCCAAGTCGGGGGAAAAACCATATTTGAAGTACTTTCCAGATTCGGCTCGTGGCGCGATTTTCTGAATGATAATATACAAGCAACAATTTCTGTATTCAGATTGATTAAAAACATGTCAATTAATCCCAAATCAGTGGAATTTCACCAGTGCCACGCTAAACCACATTCGATTTGTTTTTTATCACAATATCAAAGATAACCAAAGAAATCTTTGCCAAGATTTGTTGACAATTGAAAAAACCGACTCGGACTTGAAAGTGCACGCGCTGCATTATGCAAATGAGCTACTTGTACGCCTCAGACTTTCCTTTCAAAAACTTTTACAAAATCGCTCAACCCACAGAAACAATACGAAAAAATGTTTGGGAAAAGAGTAATGACGCGCACTAGTTGACGATCAGAGTACAGACCACGATAAACCATACTTCGATTTTTATGTTTTTATGTTTTTTTTACGACAATATCAACGTCAAGAAAATGTTTTCTTTCAGAGCGCGAGCTGTAAAAGGCATTGCGTGACACATTGACGCGAGCGGCGTGGTTGGGACCTAGTGTCGGACCTAGTAATTTTATATTTGTTCGTTCTGAGCATGCGCATGCAAGTTATCCTGGACTCTTCTTTCGCCCGCCCGGGTTCAGCCCCTAAAAGGGGCTGGGAAGAAAGGAGAGTTCAGGGACTGGACTAGCATTGAATGTGTTGGCTTCTGCATTGTCTATGGCTATAACTTACCCTCTTTCGTGGTATACTATGCAATATCTCACGAGTCAGTTTATTTTCTTGGTATATACACGAGCCTTCAGGCCAGTGTGTATACCAAGAAATCACCCGTGGGATATTCCATGGTATAACACTCAAAAACGTCGCATAACTAATATATGCACCTCGTCTGTGTTTATTACGTCATCTCGGTTGAGATCCCAGTATTCGAAAGAATTCTGGGACAGAAGAGTATCCACTGAATTATGAAATACGTCACTGTTCTCCAGTCTCCCGCTTTCTGCCAATTCAAGAAGTCGCGTGATCTCGGTTTCACTCAGGAAGTCAGGAATTTCTGAAAATGAACAACGGGTGTGTTCAGTGATATCCTTTGACATATTCTATTGAGTAGTCGCTGATGTGTTATCGATTCCCACAAGTCGTGTTGCATACGGTCTAAAGGAACTCAAAGAGTTAATGTTGGAATTCTTTTGAGATTCTTTGAAGGCGGCACTCTGTTAATGATAAACTTATGGCCATGGAAGAAAACGTTGAGGGAATATTAGGTTTAAGTATCAATTCTGTGAAATATTTTTAACCACGAAAATACAGTCCTGATATGTCCAGAAATGCAGGTTAATGAGATGCATGCTCGCATTCTCTTGATGGTCGTTATGACAGGCATCACAAAGTGTCCTCTTTCCTGAAAAGGCACTAAAACACACATAATTCTGTCAAATATGAAGAAAAATGAAAATGACGTTTTGTGATGCTTATTCATAAAAAAAAACATTGAATCTCATTAACCTGCATTTCTGGACATAAGTGCTTCAGTGATAGCTAAACAACGACATTATTCTATGATTAAAAACTATATGCCCGTGATTTTGTTAACGGTCGCACACTTCTAGGCTTTTACGCGTTATTTTACAGCTGTTTCGACAAAGGCTCTCCCATAAAAGGGCAAAATTAAATTCGTACCGACTGGTATTATCGGTAGTAATAGTTTGGCGTTTACTGACTGAAGTTCACAGTGTTTCAGCAAGAACGAAAGGAACGGTGATTGCTCGTATTTATGCCTTTCCTTCTGTCACATTGAATCGACCGTGAACCGTCATTACCAAAAATACCTTTTGACATCGTCGGGTAGGCTATCACGTGATAAGCTTTCGAAACAGTGCAACTGTACACGTGTAGAAGAATGTTTCTAGAAGCTGCTATACACTATACACCTACCAAATATGGGGGGTCTCAAGCTCAGTGTCTTTACTGTAAAAGGTTTCTCGTTTTTAATAAGCTCGATTTGGCGAACATAGCCAACCTGAATTAACAAAACAATGATTGAATTCAAACTTATAATGAGTTCTTACTAAAGTTGAAACAAGGAACTAAACTGAAGCAGGAGCCGTTAGCGACGGTCAAATCATGTATATCATTTGAATATATATTTTTAATTTCAACATGGGAAATATCAGTATTGATCAGTATTGTAAAAGGAGAAAATATTCTGTACCTTGACTGGTTCTAACCGTGGTAGCTTCGTCCTTCTGATAATACACGGCCCGGGTAGGTCGTCAAATTGATTCTGCTCAGTCAGTGAATTACAGGCGACCAGAAAAACGCTAAAACTCACTAGAATAATACCATAGCCCTTTGAATCCATTATGTAAATGTCGTCGTGTTAAAAATGCATTTTGCGATCACTCACTGTCATCAGGAAAGGGAAGTTTTTAAATGCACTATTTTAGAACATTCATTTAAAGATCAATCTATAAACGCACGTGCTCGTTCATAGTTACGCAACAGGTACCAGTCGTTAACAACCGCAAGTGAATGGTTGTGGTTTCTGTTTTCATTTCTGTTTTATTAAACCTTGAACATCCTGTTATGCGCATCAAACATATGATTCATGATTCTCGGTTTCGCCTGCATATATATGCTACAGCTGGTCAAAAGAAGTTGCTCAATAATTAATCTCCCAGGGTCTTAATCTTTACTGCCATTTAGAATCCACCGAACGAGAATTCTAGAACTTAGGAAAAGGAAGATTTATTGTCACTTTTCCTACGCAGTTCAAACAACACCAAATTTAAAAATTGCTACCAGACGAAAACTTCGCCTAACTTTATCAAGTTGATCTAATCTTTTAATTGTAATGTATCCCAAGCAAAATTATGGCGAGATGTTTATCCTCGATATCCTGGTCAAGGCCGGCTGCTTCAGTAAATAAACGGTGTTGCATGTAAAAACTCGCTTAAGTTATGAGGAAAAAACAGGTACAAGAAAATGTTTACAAACAAAGCAGCGAGAAGGTGACAATTTAAGATATAACTACCTGAGAAAGGGGGGAGATGATACAACTGCTATATTTTGTTTCCACCTGACGCCCCCCCCTGGGTTTTTATATCCATCGGCTATAAGACCTCTAGCTTGATAGCATCCTTTGGTTTGAAATAGAGTAATTGCTGTTTTCCACCATGAGTGTGAACTGATTCCCTTTTTTTCGTTTATGTTAATCTGTATGATAGGAATATCGATCTTTAGAAGGGGGGGGGGGGGGGGGGGGGCGGTGGGGTTAAGGATAAGCCCATGGCTGAGATTTTGTTGATAGCTTTTTCGCGGTTTTGGTGAGAGATAAAATACAATAACATCACACGAGTATAAATTAACTTTATTTTACGTCACTGGAAATTGCGCTAACTTCTTTCTTTTTCTATCAATACAAAACTAACTTATTTTAACCAAGAGATAAATCCAATATATATACAGTTTTATCCCGCTATCTTGTTGATATTGATTTATATTTATTGATTTTCCATAGGATGTTAAATTGATTAATTCTTTTACAATGTAAAAGTGGTTTCGATAATGACGTGACAATGAAATCCAGCAGTTGAGGAATTAACTGGCGCTCAAGACAAACTACCCTGAACATGTACGAGAATTACAAACGTGATTGTAAAAGTAATGTGCTTTTGGGGTTCAGCGAGGATAAATGAATCACAAAGTCCCGTATACACCCAGATCTAGCGTTTAAAAATTGTCAATATTTTGTCAGAATTCAGTAAGAAGAGTTATAAACATGACTTGGTATTTCTTCAAAACCACGGTTCAACTAATTTCTGATTTCGTCGGGTTTTAGCAGCCATCGTTCACTCTATCTTTCCATGTTTAATTACATATTTTCAATTTTCGTTTATTGCAGAGTAATTGTATTAACTTTGAATTAGAACTTCATTTCTTTTGGAGTAAAAATCCGTCTCCACCTTCCTAACCCCACCCCCTCCTTCCCAAAATTGCTACCTCAAAACGAGACCAACAAAACAGCGTGGGCCCAGAGGGGTAAAATTCTTGAATTACTACTGGTTCTATAGTATACGAACGTAATCTAAAACTACTGTTGACCAGGAACAAATAAATCGGTTGACAGAAGCTGATTGGGTAATTGGTCAAATCACCATTAACAGACCTACAAGTAAAAATGAAATAACATAAATGAACCGTATAAGGAAACTCTGCAACACAACCATGCAAGGCTGTACTTATTTTATGTAAGTATTATTTATATCACGCCTGAAATTTCTAATCCTTATGTAGACGTGGTATACTTCCGTGAACTACTGATCCAGTGCTTGAGTGTATATAGAGCTGGCGCAGTGAAACAGCTTCAAATAAATTATCAAAAATTCCAATGTGCTGTTGAAGTCATGTTTAAAATTCGTATAGGTTACATTCTCCGGTTTATTTAGTCTTTCAAGTTTCTTGCTATAGATATATATTTCTGCTCATCATTTCAGCATCATGATGTAAAAAGGTAAAATCTGCATACAAGCTATTAAGCGAAGTGGCCCATCAAGCCAAAGCCTGTACTGCCCAGTTTCTGTAGCATGCAGCGACTACGAGTATTTCTACTTCCCACTGGATGGGATGCTTGTCCATCGCAGGGTTAACCCCAGCATTAAGTTCGTCGCAACCATTTAAAGACCTGGGTAGAGAGAGCCCAAGAACACAACGAAATGTCCCCTGCCAGGACTCAAACCCGGCCCGTTCGATCCGGAGACGAGCACGCTGACTATAAGGCCACCGCACCTCCCACCAGCATCATGAGGGTCGTATAATATTTCCTCATGAGAAAGTTATCCAGTCTCTGCCACCAATGTATATATATTTTCTTACCAAAGTATTTGCGTTCCAGAACCCTCAGTCCCTGGCCTGGTCATGGGATAGGGACATTGAATATTGGTTTTGAACAGCATCAGGAAAATACTTGTCCCAGTCATCTGGCATTACCGGTTCCACCAAATCACGCAGGTCTACCATCTGGTGAAGTGCAAAATACTGCGAACACATACAGAAAAAGTCCGTCAGTGTAGAATTTCCTGAAAACATGACAACTGCTTTCTCTTTTTTGCATGGTTTTAATGAAGTAAGCAACGGACTAAAAAAGGATTGCAAGTCTATAAATGGGACTATAATTTATAATTTTTTTTCATTGTGGGCATGGTGTGGTGAGAATTGATTCCAGTCCGTTTGATGACCATTCTCCAGCTGTGCCATGAAAAATATATATACCGCATATCGTTGATTTTACCTCATTGACCAAAGCCCCATTGAATCCCTCTTGCAACAGACAGCTCGGTCGCATGTTTCTGTGTAAATCTATGAGAATTTTTCATAGTCAGTTTATTCTGCCGTGTCAAGGACGTATTTACACAGAGAGTATTATCTCATCTAACTAAGCAATATTTATCTTCGAAAAAAAGCACAATTTATGTTTAGTGATGTAGTTACCCAGGAAGAAGGATGTAATTACCTCTGTTTCAAAACGAGTCCCTGTGCAAAACGTTTCTTATGAAAATAGGTTTGACTTCGATGAAAATGATCTTACAGATGAAACACACTGATTTTCATAACAATGGTTCGGCACGAATAGTTGCTTTAACACAGGGACAAAGAGGAATCTCGATCGGATAAGCATCTTGGTGTGTAGTATGCGGCCTGCTCCATCTTCCAACGTCGCATTGATAAAGAGCTATAAATGATCATGGAATGGACATGACTATATAGAATCTAAGTCCCCAATGCAATGGAATATCGAATCCATGACCTGCCAGAAATCAGTTGGGCGCTCTAACCACAGAGCCACCAGAGACTTTTGGTGATATAGGTTATTTTACTAGGCTAACATGTAACACCCGTCCGGTCGAAATATTCAAGTGTCATCCCCTCTCCGGCTTCACGCTCATCCTCTTATTTTTCTTTTTTTCACTTCTTTCTTTCTCTTTCTTACCAAAATAGTTTGCTTCCTGCTCACTCAGTCCATATCCATACTGGCTTTGTGTTCCATCGGGAGAATAGCTGTCCCAGCTGCATGGATCATAATACTGAAAAGACAAAATTCCAATAAAATATAAAGTAAGATCCCTACTGTACATACTTAAAATAATTAAAAGCCCATGATATTCGTCCCGACTAAAATGAACTTTAAAGCATTAATTTTGAGACATCGAAGAACACAGAGAGGTGTCCATGGCGATAATTCGAAATAAGATTAAGGCTATATTCCACCTTTGCACAAGGAAAAAAAAGCGTCATGTGTAAGGAATATATGAGGTAAGCTCTGATGAGCTTCAATCTAATGTCGGACAGACCGAAGGTACCTGAGAATCCAGTCACGGCTCTAATTTAAAGAGTATGAAGAGCTCTCATATCAGCTTCATTTTCAAGGTAATCGCTCCCCGCAGTTCAAATATATGATCTTTCATATATGCATCTTTCACTATCCGCGGTTTCGCGGACAATATTGCCACGGGCATGGCGTAGTTTTTTACGTTGAAGGTGAAAATGTGTGTAAATCTGCTTAGGCTGTCCACGCGCAAAAAATGCGCCTCACAAGATTGGCAATTCCCTCTGAAAGTAATCCCTCTAGATCTTGAGGTATTATTAGATATGCTGCCCAGTTCTTCTGTGGATAATAATGCCATGCGGTTCTCGCGCGGGATGAAAATGCATTTAAAGATTCTTGGGCTGTTCCCCTGAACTGCGGCTCGTGAGTCCACAACATTTAGACCACCGCGATGACGCTTATTGTTGTCGGCAATTTGTTTTTTTTTTACCACAGTATCAACTAATAAAGAAAATGTTATTTTTTCAGAGCACGAGCTGAGAAAGGCTTTGAGTGATACGTTGACGCGAGCGACGTTGTCTGGAGTGGACTCTTATCGACAAAGGCATATTAGCCGATCGGATTGCGAGATTAGTCGCAAATGTGGTAAAAATTGCTAATTCCATGATCTTCCTTGGCGTCTATACCAAGCGTAGTCTAAATATAGCTTGAGAGGGATTTCCTCTACAATGATCCATTAGAGCGAAGTAACTTTCTTTTGCCCTTCATCCACTCCTCCTGTTAATTTCTGTTCACCAATACCGAGCAACAGCTATGAGATTTTAATTTAAATTCTTACACTAGCTTTCGATTCCGTCTCTAAATCATACACCTTTGCATTTAGCTTACCACTTACCATTCCCCAGGCATCCATTGGGCCGTTAAACACGCTTATTGCAGCAGTTTCTGTACTAGTAGAGTTGTTTGACTCCAGTGACTCAATTGATGACCTTCTTCTTGAGTCTACTTTAGCAGGTGGACGTTTAAAGGAAGCATTACGTTCTGGGAAGCAAGAAAAAAAGTTAAAAGCGTTTACACAACCGGTTCTAACGCTTATGGTCTGTGTATCAGTTTACAGTTCTCGAAAGTCACACGCCACATCATATATAGAATAGAACAGAATAGAAACTTTATTTATCCACGGGATCATTTCACTAAAGAGTGGTCTTCTAAAGAGCCGTGCACATTAACCTTAATTACTTAAAAACCTATATAACCTAGTACTTAAAAACTAAGACTAAAAACTGAATTTACGAACTATTTTAACTATTTTAACTTAAATTAATTATAACTTATTTTAATTATTTTACTTATTGAAATTAACTTAAGGGTTATTACTAACTTACAATGGCGGAATAAAAACTCTCGCATTAAGTAATAAATGAACAGAAATATTCTAGTTCAAGAGACCACAGTTACCATTAACTTTGAATAGATTTAAAGACCTTGGACGCTCAGTGAGCGCTATTGTTCTCTTGAAAGATAATTTTCTTTTCCCCTTTTCCTGAATTTTGCCAAGATATGAAAAAATGTATTCCATTTGAATCTTTCAAGCCAGGCTGTTCCTTAAACTGTACGGCAGTTCCAGATGAAATTTTGAGGATTGCGTTTTATGAAAAAGGGTCAATAGCAATCAACAGCACATCTACTTATCTTCGATATTCTTAGAGTTAAACCCTCTGCTGAGGTACGTGAGCATTTTTCCACTCGCCTTGTCTCTTTATGTTTGTAACTCATTGGCTCAGTTGATATGATTTTTCATACATTATTTTATTAAGAAAAAAAACTCTTTTGCATTAAGGAATCCAGTTTTGCGCAACTGACGTATCTTGTCGCTAGTAATACTGGCTCACGCGATGGAAAGATTGCGGACAGTCTACGTATCGATTTCTCGTTGCAAACCTAAATGAATAGAACGAAATATGGAAAAGCTCTGCTCTGTCTATTTTTGGAAAATCAGATACAGTGTAGACGTTGTTCGCAGTATGCTCGCAGCCGGTGGTAAGGTTGAGGAATAATCTACAGGCTAGTCGAACCGACATTTTCGTTCTCTTAATGACGATCTTAGCAATTAAGAACTAACATACCATCTCATCCCAAGTTAAAGTGCTGGGATTATATAACTTCATGAGGGGTATTTATTAGGGGGCGGGGCAGGGGGGGGGGGTTTATATCCGGGTGGATATAAGAAGACTGAAAAAAAGAAATGTTTCGGAACGACGACATAAAACGTATCTGAAAAGCGAATTAAAGCTAACTTACCATTATATTTAGAACTATTATCCAACTACTACCCTATTAGCCTATAAACTGGGATTAAAAAAGTTTAATGTTTGTAAAGAAACGTAAAAGAAACTCACTTATACATTAGATGAGTATCTAGTGATGCTTATATCCGGAATAATCATGATCTATGTTACCAAATAGAAGGGCTTATATCCAGGAGGGGCATATAACCGAGCGGGGGGGGGGGGGCTTTAACGTGGGATTTTACGGTAACCATTCCAGCACAGTTTGGTCTTAGATGGCGGTGCCATAACGGGTTGGCAAGAATGGAGTCACGTGACTTTCAGAGTGCTGCGGTTTGCTGGAAACGAGGAAAAACGTCAATCTTTTGAGGTTCGAAAGTTACTGGTGAAAACTAAGGATACGGAAGTGATAAGTTCTCTAGGTCACCAGATGTGATCTACTTGAAAAACATTGAGCATTAATGTGACAGAAGGCACGGATTTGACGTGATCTCGAGGAAATATTTTCAATTTCAAGTCAGGAAGCCATTGCGAACAAAATGGCAATGACGCTTGTCAATGATTGACAGTGAACAATAGAATGTAACATGAAAGCGCAAATTTCAATTTCTACAGGCATTTAATTCAGTCAAGCGTTAGAAGTATTAATTTTTCATAAGTTTTGATCTTCCTGTTTGCTCTTGGGGCTTATGACTAAGTGTGACTCTTTATCAGGAGCGAAGAAACGAACATAAACCCAGCTGGAAAATTTTGGGTGTAGTCCAGCCCAGCTCAGCTTCTTACAAACTGAAATTGTGAAGCAAACTGCTGACTCACGCTTTCCCGAAAAAAAATCGTTTTCCGCGAGAGAATGATGAAAGAGGAAAGAGTAGAAGTGTTAAAGAACTTATAACCTCGGCGTTATTCAAAACATTATTTGTTGCAATCTGTACGTAAGGAAAATTAATGGCCATTTCCAGCTGGAATTTCCCTCTGAAGAAAATGGAAGATAAAGGCTGTGGAGATATGCACCTGTGGCTCGTGTTTCCTCCACATTTTCTCGTTCCCCTCGTGTTTCTTCGAAATTTAATATGTTCCCTAGAAAATGTTTTCTATATCCTAAATAACAATGCATGGCGTCTAATTGATATAGTATGTCTTCATTTTTTCTAATATTTCCTCAAGTGGACAGAGAGGCTCGCAAAATAAAGTGCCCATTTGTTTCTTTAAAAACAGTTAGGTAAAAGATAAATGATGAGATAAGAAATTGACCTGCTCGCTTTCATTTGCTGTGCAACTGGAGCAACTACCAAGAAGACCATCTTTTTTCACGATTTCCCGTTGCCCTCGAATTGACGGCATTATATGGTTTATTTATGCACTGTTTCTGGGTTATCTATGCCACCCGTGAGCTCTGGAGATCACTCTATCATCACATTAACGCAAGTATGAAATCCAAGTTATAATGCCCCTTCAAATTTTTAGTACCCGCGAGAAAAGTAAATGAAAAGCTTAGGCAATATATGATAGAATTAAAAAAAAATTGTCAATTTACGACGCATTTCCAATCTGACTGTGACTTTATTTGAACAAAGTGCAAAATAAAACTCACAAGAAGAGGTGTGAATTTCATTAATCAACTCAGGTACTGACGTTGACTTAGGAGTCAGTAGATTAAGATTTCATTCAACAATGACTAAGACCCTTTAGAACGGTATACCGAGAGAACAGGCTAACATCACTCACTGGAAGTAGTCAAACATCAGAAAAAAGTAATAAGACTTTTGCAGTTTGTGATAACTACAGAATCCTACAGTGTTAATCGCCGAACTAAGTCTTAGAGCTATCTTAAGGTGTTTCTATTAACGCATATATTTTTTTATTTCCTCGTTCCAGAAAGGCCGTGAACGAAACAAAACATCATCATTCCTGTTGCGTCTCAAATGCGGCTGTTTAAACGTTTCCAAAGGGCCACACAAACTATGTTTTGCCAGAATGTCCCATAAGATGTAAACACTTGGCGGAGTGTTGTCAAATGCTTTAAGAAAGTGCGGTAAACGGGTTAAAAGGACTGTGTTCCTGTTGACACTGGCCCATAGCCAGTTACCGGGAAATCACTAAGAACTAAAATCCAAACATAAACGACACAAGATTAATTGCCTGTTACCCCGCTTTCTGTAGGATACCAGAAACGCTTTGTCTTAAGACCTTTCAAAAGTTATGATAAGTATTCAACGAATGAGTAAGTGTCCTGTGGGCGCTGCTTTGAAATTAAGTCCGCGTTGCCTAAGCCCTTAAGGCCTGTGATCGTTCAAGACACAATAGAGGATTGCTTTTTCTTTTAATTTTCATTTAAACTGTCCGGACTCTCGACTTTGAGTCAGTTGCCGAAAAACGAGTTACCCCGCCTTTTGAACAGTTTTTTTAGAAGATAAATATCTGCAGCCGGTGATCCAAATGAGCAACCATTCTTAAGCAAAACAAAAGCGGGCATGTAAGCCAGTACTTGCGGTATAGATAAACTCATCATCAAGACAAAGGTGTCTGGTGTGAGAAGAACACGTGTTGTAAGATAAAAGGATGAATGAAATTATGTCACCGTACCTATTGAAATAGTTTCAAAAGAAGAAGACATTCTACTACTTCCTGTAAACATTCCTGAATAGTTCAGTGAATTGAGTTTCACGAAGGCTTCTTTGTGAATGAAAGGAAGAGTAGTCCATAATTAACTAGGAAAGAGTTTATCACCGACATCTTGAACAATTGTTAAGTAAATGCGTGAAGCAGTTGTTGGGTTGCAGTGCGATAAGCGGTATGACAGCAATTATCTGTAAATGGCTAAAAGCGTTGAAATGTTGATACGCGGAGCGCAAAAGGTGAAAATCGGATTACAAGCTTAATGTGTTAATCATATACACCTCGTTAATGCTCTAAAATTTGCGGGTAAGAGAATAACCCTTAATTCTAATGTTACTCACTATGTTTGAGTCATCTCACGGCGCGTGCTATGCGGAACTATTTCAAGACCTGGAGATACCGTACTTGACATAACGCCCTTAAAACATGACGCAGACTCAACATTTGTGATCGTTCTAGAACCCTGCTTGTTTTGAGAAGAGTAAAGCGACTACAATGCCGGATTCCGTCAGCAGTTGAAAATCAAATTCCCTTGGTATATATTTATGACTTCCGGACTATCTCCTGTGCTCGTGCCTAAGCGATTCTTTTCTCGTCTAACTTTCATCACGAGTACAGTTCCAAATTTAGAAAGATAATTTCGGCATTTTTTACCACCCAATAAGTTATGTTAGGAAACACTTATGAAAAGTAGATATCTCAAGCGTTATTTACTTGAGACGAAGACTCCAACCCATCAGTAGCGAACAAGTATGCTGAGATGAAGCCATGTGCCTTGCTGTGGTTACCGACTCCAAAATTCGCAAATTGCAAAGGGATCAGTGGAAAATGAAGATGAAAAGAAAAATGAAATAGCGTGTATTCCTGTTGGATCAACAGGTTCCAATTTTTTATGGATTTTTTTCAATCAGTGTAAACCAGCGGTAAAAATCCTACCATTGAAACTTTTCGGACAACTTTCACCCGAAAGATCCGTGGCGACATCGAAAAAGCAACTGAACAAACAGTTTTTGTTCCAGATAATGCAGAATGCGTCCAAGGTATTGGCTCCACTTGCTTTATCCTTCTGTTATTTCCTTTTTGATCAATTCCTCTTTTTCTTCTTCTTCAAACTTTTGTAATACTTTTATGCTTGTAATATTTGAAGACAATGAACAGAGCGAAATGACTGCTGTTGAGAAAAGGCCTCACTCCCTGCTGAAATTGGTATTTCAAATTCTGCCCTTTGCCGCGACGGAGCTTTTAACCTGAATAGAATCTCCTTGGTGCACTGGGCATTGTTGGATATGGTTTAAAGCTAAACTCTTGATGGATTGAAGCTAAATTCGCGGCAGAATTTCCAACTTACGGATGTGTTTTTTCTTTCTGAAAGAATTTAATTTCCAAATCAATTCAACGAAGACTCCTACCTATGTAGCTTTAGAAGACCGTTATTGATGAGCACATGGTCATTAAAAGCACTGCAGGTACACATAGTATGCAAAATTGTTAATGATATCTAATTATTGTCGTTGAGCAGAGCAAATTGTAGAGACACGACACTCGCACTATACCTTTCAGTTTCGGCTTGAACCTGAACGCTCTGTACGGCTTGTTTCCTTCTAAGCTTCCGAGCTCCTTGACTTCGACGATTTCTTGCATCTTCCGAAGAGCACAGCGAAACCTGGTCTTCCATGTGGAGGGATCGGGTTGGTCGCCTTGTCTGTATTTTCCGGTGTGTTGTGCCCAGCGTTTAAAGAGCTCTGCATGAGTTTCAAGAACGAACTCCGGTTTATCCACTCGCACCCATGGAACTTTGAACAGGCCTATATCTCGGTCGATCCACTCCAAGCCATCAATGCCTCCTCGGTTGATCTGCTCCTCTAACCACGGTGTGAAACGCTGTCGTTCCTTCGGAACCCTCGAAGAGCCTTTGCCGCGTTCGAAGAATCGATCTTCTGACGAAACTCGCATCTTCTTAGATAACATTTTTCGATTCTTGCAGTTTCGTGCGTTGAGTTATTTCCGAATAACAACTCAGATCAAACTGTTCTAAACGGCTTTCGCTTTCCTGCTAGAAACTTTCACTGCGTATGGGCTGAGTAATCACGCTAGATTTCTCTGCGCCGAACTGTGAACAACAAGATTTGGAGCTCAATCGCACAAAGGTTTTTTTTTCGCTGAGTCGCCCTTTAAGTTAACGCCCCTGTCCTAGATAGACCATCTTACAAGATGCCTATGCTGTGATTGGACCGGGATGGGATCGAGGTAGCTATTAAATACTCTGCCTATAATTAATTTTTAGAATAACAACATCGACTTCCGCAGTAAGATAAATCTACTTTCGTGACTAACTCGACTTGTATTCTTTACAAAATATGGCATCATTCACTGAAAAAATACATTATCTCGTACGAAATCGTGCTGCCGTAAAGCGGTAATGCTCTTATTTTATTACAATGGCTGTGAAAGTAATGCGCTCCATTGTCATTCTTTCAAGCTCTTAAACTCAAGGCGACGACGCCGTGATGCTGTAGCGGCTTAGTTCGCGATAACTGTTCTCCATGTGCGCTTGTTTACCATCGAAACATAATTATGTTTGCCTTTATAGAAGGGAATCGACCGCACGCGCTTATGTTGTGTTTGGTGGATTTGCAGTTTTCAACATCATTAACGAACCTACACATCAGGGTGAACTTTTGAACTGAAAACAAATTATAAAATCATCATTTAATTGCCGCACTTTCCTCTAACTTGAATGACAGATAAAACAATAACAAAAATAATATTAACTCGAGTCTGATGTCAAGAAAAATGTCCTGGTTTAAGCTGCACACCCGTATATGAAAGAACCGTGAAACCTAGGGGGAAGTTTATGACGCATTTTATACTCCTGGGACTTTACCGCAGTAAATTAAAAACTATACTTTACTTCAGTCCAAATTCTTTTTTGTCCTTACCTCTAAAATCAGTACCGTATATCAGACTTAGTGAAATACGATTTGCAACGAAGAAGTGTTTGCATGAATTCGAACAATTTGTTCTGCTCAGCCCAGATCAAGTTTCATTTTTCACTTCCCTTTAGAAAGTTAGAGTACGATACTATGCCTGTCTCAACAAGATAATTACCTGTTTAGATGTCGGTGTAGGAATATTTCACGAAAAACCGTCGATATGTTGATAAAGGAAATGTCACGGCGAGCATATTTCAGTTTATTTCCAATTTTTCGCTTTCAAACACGTTTTCTTTTCAAATTTGTCCTATTAATCTGCACCTTTGCCGGTCAGTTTCCGTGGTCATCATAAACAGATAAATCGAAAGCAGATTTATGATGCGCTAATCAAGGAAGGGATACTGGAACTTCGGAAGGCAGCTCTTAACTTTATGGTTACCAGTTATCGAATACAGATATCTAACAAACGTTAACGTGATGAAAAAAAAAAAACATGCAACACTAATTTTACAATATACGCTAATGCGGCATATTCCGGGGGCATATTCCTGGATTAACTCAATAATGATCTTGCTGTCGCCAAGAGGATTTGTTGGTCATCTGTTCTGAATGAGATGTCATCGAATTTTTGCCTTCAGGCATCAATAGTCTGACAACAGCGACTGAACTTTCAGATATGTTAATGATTATTCAGGGATTTGTGCCAAAAACTACGTAATGGTTAACGTCAGTGGAAGAATCGTAAAATAGGTTTTGCCGTTGCATGATACACTGTATGGCTCTCAAGATGTTTGTGCCTATTGGAATATTCATGAAAACTTTAAACTATAGTTACATACAGATAAATTGTATGTTGAATCGGGAATTTTCCACTACATCTTGATTTCACTAGTCCATCCCAGTTAAAACAGTGACGTCATAACAGCAGAAGTTTGCACGTGCTCCTGAGAGGCTCGCTGGACTATAGGTTGAAAGGCGTGGGTTTGAGGACCTTGCGGGGTCATAGTGTTACTGCGTCCTTAGACACTCAGGGGTATGACAAGCGTAAGAATTGCATCCCATCGACGTAGAACATCACTATGAAATGCAATGGAGACCCCAACTGAAGCTACACTTCTGCGATGTGGGATTGGAGATTGGGCTTTACTTAAGAATGAGTCACTAAACAAACTGCCAAAAAGAGTCTTGACAGAAACGAAAGCCCTGTGACACAGTAAAATTAAGAAACAATGCGGAAGCAGTCAATAGTTGACATATCATGAGCGCGTGAAGTGCTTGATTGCCCCGCCTATGCAGCCAACAGTACTTCTTTACAAGTACTTGAACGTTTGTTTCTTATCACGACTACTAACATGAGCGTGAACTAAAAATAAAGGGGAAAACAGAGGAGCTTTTCAAGCTTCAAAGACAATGTTCCTCAGTTAACAACATTCAAAACTGGACTGCTCTAACAAACTCTAAGAAAAACATGCACAGGGGGAGACTTGAAAGTGATGCAACAAATTAACTAGAATTGAAACAAGTTCCGTTTCATGCACCTGTTGACTGTGGATTTTCTTTAACCGGAACTGTAGCCTGTTGACTAGCATTACGTTAGTTAATAAGTAAAAATTAGTCAAACGAGTTGGTTATTTAAAAAAAGTATTCAGAAAATTACTCTGATCAGAGTTGAGAAAGGACACTTTTTTTAATTGCAACAGGAAAACATGCAACACATAGATACCTACTGTTTACTTGGTGGGGCTAAAAACACTTCTTTATAACAAGCTAAGGGCTTGATTGGACATTTCTGAGAGTCCAAAACGTCTACGTACATCTTTGTTTTTTCAACAGGAGAAAATTTGCTTTTTAATGCATATACAAGTCGAGAAGGAAAGCAGTTCTTGTAAACTCGGCACGTTGTAAATATATCAGATCTAGATTAACAATACCCTCGCCTTATTTGGCCGACACAATTCAATGCTCAGGCCGCTTTCGAAAGTGAAAAAAGTACTTTTGAGCGTGACAGATCAACAAAATATTGGAAAGAAAGAAAAAGAGGATATCAAAAGTTTCGAACTGGAAACGATTTAGAACTGATGACTGAATTTTGACATTGCACTCTGCATCTTCTTTCCTCAGAAAAGACACAGACCAAAGAGTTGTGTTAAGTTGGATAACTGATTTGCACGTTTTACAAATGTTATTACAATTGAAGTTAAAGAAATTAGATCGATAGTGAACTGATCTGCTGGAAGAAGCCTGCGCGGCTTATCCAGGCGGATCAGTAGCTCTCATTTGACGCACACTGACGGACTTAAAAGTCTTATTTAACGCCGGCACCGAATCTTTTCAGACGAGCATTTAAACGTTTCTCTTATGCGCTGGGGACTATTTGCTATGTTCTGCAAGAGAAATGGTGATTTTGATGCCACATAACCGGTACATCCTTTATTAGCGAAGCTTGTTCGGTCATGTTGACTGAATTTCGGCCCAGTTGTTTAATGGATGATTACGAGTCCTCTAAATGCACCCCGGTCCATAAACAGGAGTACTTGGCCAATATTCAGCGTCTTTGCCGTTATGCTTGACTATTAAACCATATATATTCATATAGATTGCGTCATAACGGGGTTAACTATCTACTATAAAGAACAGTTGACAACTTTTTCTAGCCATTCTTTAGTGGCCTTTCTTCAACACTATTATAGCTTAACTCGAGAAAACATTGAATTGAGTTTAGCTGAGTTTCGCCTTAGTTGGCTAATTCTTTTTACCGGACCTCTGGCAAAAAAGTACCTATTTTATCAAGCTTACAAATTAGATGTTCACCATTATTTAACAAAATAGCGAGCTCTGTTCTTTTATAAAACCATATATGTGCCGTCAACGAGACACAAACCCTAGTCCATACAGAGCTTTACGGTGAGTGAAACTTGGTCTCGAAGACATTGAGTAGTAATCAATCCTGTTTAACTCTCAACTTCCTTTAAAATGGTTGAGGGTTGAAAATTTACAAATATTGCAAGGTTATAAAGAGGCTTTTTTAGGTTTCGAAGCATCATTAGTCAATCTAACAACATCTTAGCGTAGGCAGCCACAAATTATAAAATAGAATTTATCGCTTTACAGACATTATCTTTTGTGATAAATGATTTTCGTTAGAGTGTACCGAAAATCCTGTAATCTGAGAGAATAAATTACTGGATTAAGAAAAGAGTTCGCGTAATGAAGCAACTTACAGAGATAAATTGCTTGGTATGACGGCTGGGCAGAACAAGGAAACACTTTGCATTTTAAAAACACGATCAGATTTACGATGTGAAACGGAAGCCAAGTTAGGATAAACACCGTGGTTACTATGAACACAGTCATGGCAAGTTTTCTGTCGTTTTCTATGGCTCGCCTGCTGCGTTCCTTGCTGGTATGTTCGCATAAACTTGTGAACCGACGCAACGTTTTTTCCGAGCATGCGTAGGACGACTCTAAGCTGGCCTCTCTAAAATAAGCCTTCATCTCTCGCGCTTTCAACCAGATAGCGAGGTAGGCTAAAAGCATGACAAACATCGACGTGAAAAAAGTCAGAATCAAAAACCAGAAAAAGACTTTGTGTTGGATTAAGTCATATTCGTGAAAGAAGTATAGACTTGACAAGAGAGTTGCTAGGATCCAAACAAAAGACACAGACAAGTTGTACAACATTCGCGTCGAGGTGCGATGACGAAGAGGAAAACAAATAGCATACACTCTTTCCAAGGCGATGATGGTGAGGGTGAACGTAGAGCCCAGACCGCAAAATACGTCAAGTGCTTTCACGATGCTCAGAAGCGTGGATTTCGAGACAAAGCCATCTTGCCAAAAGCTAACGATTTGGTAAATGAAAGCCGGAACCGAAAACATCCCCACTGTCAAATCCGCCACAGCCAGGGAGAGGAGGAAATAGCTTGTGCGCCTGCGTAGTAGTCTCTTTCTCGTAAGCACCGCAATAGCTATTGAGTTGCCAGTAATTGTGGCCAGCGATACTACACCGAAGGCAAGCGACCAACCGACTAAGGTGGCGACATCTGCTTGATTTCTTTGTGAAGTTTCGTTCATTGCTTCTCCCAATCTGAAAAAAATGTGATCAAAGAAATTATTTTAGTGATACCATCGTATCAGTATATAGTCAATAGGGAACGTTCTACTTTTAACTTTGAGCGCCAGTTTGAAATTTAAAAAGTGTAGTTTCTTTCAAAGAAAAACAGCAACAACAAAAGCTTCTAGTCACAAAAAGTATCCTAAGTAAAGTAATGATAATAATTGCCAAATTTCAGCTTCACGTGCCTAATCTTCCGATTGGCTAATCTTCCGTGCTAATCTTCCGCTTGGACTGATGAAACATCTCAGTTTCGCAGTGATGCGGAAACAACCGAACAAAAATTAATTATTCAATTTGCCATTGTTTCCTTTTTGATGCGATTTTTAATTTTGACTTTTAGATAAGCCGAAGAGAAGTTTGAATAACTTATTTATTTTCCATATGTTTTCCCTCTCGGACCGGAATTGCAGGCTTCTTCAGTAAAATGGGAAGCGTGCTAAGTTGCAATTATACAGGTCTAGACGCATGTACATTACGGAACTCGTCCTTTGTTACTCTGCAACGTAGGAACAATATTGTAGTTTTCGAGTAGTTTTGTTTGTAAATTTCGAGTGTTCATTGGCTCGAGTGTCATGGATCGCTCTTTTTGCGCAATATTCCACTGAATAAAATTGACGACCGGAGCTACTTGTTCCGAATAGTCACTCCAACTCTTCTGACCGCTCGCATACGACGAGACAATAGCGATATGAATAAATGTGTATTTTTTTTCCTTTTTACTTATGGTCTCTAAAAATCAGTAAAGATTAATTAAATTGCTACGCATTTTAAATACAAACAAAAGCTTACTCTGTGTTCACTGGGGTTCCATTTTGAAAACTGCGATTTGCGCCAGCTTGAGAAACCATGTCCGGCGTTTGTGGACAACTTCTCTGCCTGACGTGCGAAAAACGCACTTTATTAACGATTGCTTATGCGAACGTGATCGTGTAATATAATGCTGTTGTAAAAAGCTATCAACTTTTAATTTTTTTCGCCTGAAGTGCCAGCGATTGATTATTTCCGAGAATAAATGCGAACAAAATGATTACCGTGGGTTGACATTGACCAGAAAGGCAGCCTTCTGAAAAATAAACACATTTTTTCTCAATGATTTTAACTCCATGGCTTTTAACACGACTTAAGGCATACGTAATTCTCGAGAGGTATTGAAGGATCTAAAACTGATGTAGTATTTACTTTAAATGGTGTGAAAAGCCCTATGTCCTTTTAATTCATCCTATATTTCATGGAGTATATATTTCCTTAACCCAAGTGAGAGAGTTTGCCTCGAAAAGGCGATAGAAATTTCAGCATTAAATTATTTGACCTCGGCTACTCATCTTGTATGACACTTCGTTGGAAAACTCTGACGGACAAAGTGAATGAAAAATAAAAATGTAAACAAATCCTTTTTAATGTAAATTCATCTTCTTGTACTCGACGGATATCGTCATTATACTGTACAAGTCGAAACATAAAGTTTTTAGCCCAGCCACTTCTTTCTCATTACATAAAATATGGAAACGTTTCGTTTCGTAGCAACTGCAAAGCACTGGGAAAATCCCAGACACTTCTGACGATCATTCTTTCCATGTTGAAATGATGGGCTTCTAAGCTTTTTCCTTGAAGAATTCCTTTGAAAATAAGTAGTTTTGTTGAATCATTCTGCAGGTAATTGAAATTCACGAGAAAAAACACCATATTATCAGCCGGCCATTGTGATAAGTTTGCAAAAGAATTATTATTCCTCTATAAATCCTTTAATATTATTTGCACGGTCGATGGCAACTCTGAAAAGCTAAAGTTTTTTATCTTTTAAACGAAAATTAGTATCTCAGTGTTCGTTTAACCTTGGATCTTATTTCCTTTACCAACTTATCCAATGTTTGTTGGGGGGTAAAATCAAGTTATCCAGACGGCAAATATCATTTGTATCGTGATATTAGTGACTTAAGGTCGTGTTTTGATATTGCCGGTCTGGTAACTAGTTGTGTTCTCATACCTGCTTGCAAGTTCATATGGCCTTGTACAATTAATGTTGTAGAAGTGAACATTTGCTCAGAAAGGATTTTCGGATCAGTGAACAGTTTTATTTGCTTTCGTGTACATAAAACATAAAAGACAGTTTTTTTCTTTGCGGTAAAAGCTTACTTCCTGTATTTCCAGTAGGCTTGTCAAATGATTCTTTGTTAATGCGAGAAACATATATTTTGTCAGTATTGTTCAATACTAATGAGAAAAAATTCTCAAGTGAGCCAGGGGACAGGAATTTCGTAAATTCTAGTCGAATTAACTTCCGTTGTATGCTCATAAACTCATAATTTCATTTGAACTCAATAGCTAGAGAGCAAAGAGAACTTGAGTAATGCAAACGGTTAGTTTTCATGTGCTTTAACTTTTTCTTTAAAATGCAAAGCCCGTTTACAGTTAATTTTTGCACTGGCTAAACCTTTCACTTTCAAAAAAACAAAAAATGTGATTGTATTTCAGCTAGGCTGGAAAATTAACTAGTTGAGACGAAAACGCGTCTGCAAGGTTCACAGACAACAGAGCTAAGTCCCCAAACTAAAAAAAACTTGGAAGTTTTACGTGAATAGATCAGAAATCTTTCTTTCATTTTCCAAATGTTGCATCTCAAGCCATCCTACATTTTCGAAATGGCCAAAGTAATTGGTCCTGCACATGGTTTTAACCTTGCATTTAAAATAAGCATGAGACACTTTTAATGTTTTAGGGTGACTAGGGTGGACTGAGTTAGAAACAAAACGGAAAATACATAAATGTGTCTTAGAATATAAATGTCTTAACAATCTAGTACCTCAATATTTGAGTGACTATTTCACTAGAAATTACAATGTACATAGTTACAATACTCGCAGAGGAACTGATTTGCACCTGCCCAAAGTCAAACTTAGCCTTGCAAAACGAACTTTTAGATATTCGGGCTGAGTACTATTTAATCTATTACCTCCTAGCATGCAAACGGCAGAGTCACTTTCTTCTTTTAAAGTTTTAATTAATACCTATAATTTTTAAATCTTATAGACGCTAGATTATTATGAATTAATGCATGCTTGTTTACATTTCAAATTTATGCCTTGTGTTACTTAACTTTTATCTTGCATTTTAAATTATCATGATATTTTGTATTTTTTTGTAGTCCAGGGCCCCTCTGGATATCAGCCTCGCTGCTGAGTGGGCGACCCTGGCTAATGTAAAAGAAAAGAGGTAGAACATTTTTTGTCGTAATAGAATTTGATTGAGGGAAAAAAAGGTGTAAATCACTTACTAGTGGCTTTCGACGCACGTCTCTGAAATCCACTAGTAAGTGATTTACATCTTTCTTTCCTTGTTTGCAGGGCTTTCGTGGCTCAAAAAATCATTCATATTCAGAATTTGATTGCAACTAATAGAGTTTAACGAGAAAAAAGCCTGAAGCTTTCTGACGTACATTTGTAGTCACATAACGTCATAAAAACATCGCAAAATATATTGCATCTTGTGCCGAATAGCGAATATTGTTAGCAAATAAGAGGCATTGTTATATAGCTGGAGTTTGAAGCTTAATTTAACGCGCGCTCCCATTGGTTGATTTTATGGTCACGCAGCAATGGCTAAATCT
>JAHPZR010030404.1:0-10000 GCA_019787425.1 Platygyra sinensis | reverse complement strand
TCACCCGATAAGTCTCTGTGTAAAATCGCTCTGAACAGGTTCTTATATACCGTGTTGCCTTGCTATACCCACGAGAGTTCATTCTTTTCTATTTCGTCGCCTTGTTTCTCTTTGGCTTAGTTTAAACTTTATAAAAAGATTTGCAGCCGCGTTCGGTCCACTTTCTGCATTTATTACTTCATTTTGTGTACTTTTTCCGTGCAGATTAAATGTAGATTAGTCTTTTCACGTCGTGTTATGTAATCCTTTATTGTTGATTACGCAACCTTATCAACTCTATTCTTTTTGCTCAAAATTCCGTATATTGTTATATTTTTTGAAATTTGTATTAAGTCGTTGTTATCCCAGCGTACCGTGTTTGGTTCTAAAACTGAAAATGACATCACGGCATTGAAATGAAATCTTTTAGTTGTTGCCATTTTTTTTTTTTTTCATGGATAACGTAACATCCATGAGCTTAGTGGGCAGTCGAATGGCGATCACTCACTCACTCGATTCTGATTAATTTATTCATTAAACTTGAATTAAACAATTTTTTCCTACCTCCCCTATAAGTATTGTTTTTGTCCAAGAGTGTTCTGTTCTCTATAGGAAGGTTTTTGACGAGGGGAGACTAGAAAGGCGTTCATTTTGGCCCGGAAAATGGAGAGCCTGGGAAAGAGTTTATCGACCCAATCATAGAATGAAGTCGGTCATTTTAGTTTCATGTGTTTTTCTTTCGTAAATATGTTGTTTTTTTTGACTGTCGGCTTTTGTTCACATGTAGATGAATGCTGATAGAGCTATTTATGACTGTGGTCATGTATCGGTCACAACAGCACGCTCGGCGAGATCAAAGAATTGATACAAGAAAGCCAGAAAGTGGGATCGTGTTAACTTGTATGAGGGAAATTAAGCTGGTAGCTTTTTCTCTTACCAAGACAATTTGATGGTTTCCATTCCCTTTCTCTCCTTGTGGAGTCCAAGATAAGCTTAAGTTCTTGTTCAGTTTTGGTTTCATTGTTTCGTTAAGGTTTTGTTTTGTATACACACATTGAAATTCTGCCTGTGTTAGTATTCGATGGAAGTTCGAAATTTGTAAGCCAATTTTAAAATACTTCAAGTAAGAAATTTGGGCTCATCCTCGGTGTTAGAGCCTATGACACTCACCAGTGACGTATAAAAAAGAAAACAAAGAAGTCAACATAATAGACCTAACCCTAACAATAGCTACAAAACAAAGAAAAACTTCACAGGTTTTTACAGCGAGGTAAACCCGAAATTCGAATTGCCTTATCTTTTAGTTTTGTTGTCGTTCACACTTTATTTCTTTTGTATTCCATGCAGTTGGACCAGAGGAAATATTTCTTCAGAGATGGTATGCAAGTCAACCCACATGTACGATCGAGTAAATAAAGATATACTGCTACGTACATATTTTACTGATCATGAAAGGACAAATTAAGTCTAAGAGACTGTGTAGATGTACTTTTTTGGTGAGAGAGATATGCTGTCCAGTTCTGTCAAACATGAGCCGGACGCATGGTGGCCGGTGATTGTTCTTTTTTTTTTTACTTCTAGAAATGAGAGATTTAGACAAATTGAAATCAAAACTTGAAATAATTATGGAGAAGAGAATGCATGATAGCTGTCAACATATATGTAAGTATGGTTTGTAATCATTGCAAAAATCTATTAGAAGAGACGTATAGATATGCAATCCTTTCGAGAGTTTTTGAATATTACTGCATTGCTAGTGAGGTTAGCACAAACAATTACAAAGTCTTTTCGATACAAGTTGAAGTCGTTTCGATACACATATATACACATAGGCTTAATAACAAACCTGACCTTCGACACTCCGTTGAAACGAAAGATACCCAAGCCTCCGCAACCAGAGAACGCAAACGAGACCAGGTCAATCTTCATACAAAGTTTATTATTCGAGAAGAAAGAGTTTACTGTGAGGCATTTAACGCAATTAATATATCCAGAGCTCCACAAGGCTTCGCACTAGTTTGCTGAAGAGAAAAGTAGGACAAGGAACGATAAACAACTGTTTGGGATAAATGGCCACAAATGTGACGATTTTATTTGAAAACATTTAAACTGAAACCTCTTCAGGAAAAGTGGGGATAAAAAACCGACACAAACCATAGTAATGTGGCAACCCCAGCAAGAAGCCAGTGGGCTCTCGGAAGAAAAACAAAAGCGAGAGTGACGACGTAGCCCATGTCTAACCGACGTCAGTAAAACAAACCTAATAATGTACCTAAGCGACAATAAGACTGGTAAAACTTGAGAAATTTTTTTAGGTTTGAATAAAGTTAACTTCGTTTGTTATATAAACATCAGTGTTTTATTAGGATTTCTGCCACTGAGAAAATCCATATATTTTCACATGTAAAATTACGATAATTTCACATGTAAAAATATCATTTACACGTGAAGAGATTACCGTCGTTATGGTTACTAGAAATGTTGCTGTATGATCAAAACATCTTCGGTGCCTCATCGGAAATCTTCGGAAATCTTCGGAAAATCTCCGGAAAATGTTCGGAAACGTTCGCCTTACCTTCGGAACAATTTTGGAAAATCTTCGGAAATCTTCGGAAAGCGGTCGGAAATCTTCGGAAATTCGTCAAAAACGTCGTCATTAGTATGTTTATGTAATAAACAGAATAATACTTGGGCGCTTGGAGATATGGAATTTATCTTCTCGTGTTCACATTCGATATCTCACTCGTTCGCTGCTCTCACTCGTTCGATATCGATGGGAACACTCGAAGATAAATTCCATATCTCCGCGCGCCCATGTATTATTCTCTATTTCTATTCTTTCTTTTCCCCTGTACCTTAGAAAATTTCACTAAGAAACACTAAATGAATTTGTTTCGAGTGGAATCTAACCGCAACCAATTGGGAGTGAAAGCTAGGCGATCTTGACTCGAAATCCTTACCCAAGAACTAAAACATATTTCGAGCCGTATTGTTCTATATGAAACAAGGAAGACTTTCAAAAAGAGACTGTTACGTAAAGTTGCCAGGGGTTGGTGCATGAAATTACAGACGAGGATCATGACATGGTATCACGTAGACTAGTCTGCTCTTTCGATCTTCATGTACCGTCCTTTGCAAACAGTCTTTGACGATGGGCGAAAGCTTCCTTTCGGACTAGCTCTCTGTTAGAACTGAATGTTATCTGTGACATAGCCTCTTTTTAAGAAGTCCTAAACGTGAAACAAATGCGTTTAAACTTGAGAGCTGTCATTTGGAAAAAGCAGTATAATTGAACTTATTTCATAATAGGCCCTTTGCAGCTGGGGTGACCGCAATTTTGATAGAAGTATTATACATTATGGGCTATAACCTAAAGTAATTCATAGTTGCAAAGAGCATATCAAAAATACCAGAAAGGCCAAGTTTGAGGTCCCCAGCATCACAGCGTAAGTTTGTACGTCACCTTGAATTTGTAGAAAATTTAGAGTACATCTATGGAAAATGTTGCTGAAGAGCAAGACCCAGCAACTTTTTCCAAACAAATCTTCTTAATCTTTTTAAAATTCAAAGCGTCATAAAATCTCATTCTTTAATACCAGGGGCTTCAAACTTGGTGATTTTGATGTTTTCGACGTGCCTTTTTTCATTTCTAGCATTCTTGAAGCACAACCCATAATTTTGTGACAAGTAGTTTGCGCGAAGAGTTAGCTGCAAAGGGCCCATTGCAAAACCTTCGCATGCCCAACTGCATTTATATGTAGCTTTAATTGCATTGTTTTAGTGTAAACTAGCAGCACAAGTATTGTTAAGTGTAAAAAATAATAATAAAATAATTCACAAAAAAAAAATAATAAGCAATATATCTGTCAAAAAGAAGCGTAAAATAAGAGCGACCCCCAGTTTCAAACACTTGCTAAATTTTTGGGAATAGCCAAAATTCTTCCCATCTTGAAAGAAGCCCAAGTACTTCCTGGGATGCTTTCAAATTTTGGTAAAGCAAGCAATTTAGTTGTCCATTTTTTTTACCTTCAAACTGTCGTATTTCTTAAAACTGTATAAATTTTGGGCGGCTAGTCCAGTACGTGCGATCAAAACGGTATAAAATAACGGCAGGAAAAAATCTTTGGGCGGCTAGTCCAGTACGTGCGATGGCAGGATAAAATATTTCTTTTTAATCCGGTCCATCTGAACTTTTTCTCAATTAGCCATCAAGGGAAATGAGCTCGAGGAATATGAGAAGCGCTATTATTTTATTACATGTTTTTGACTTTTTTCCTCGGTCAGGTTATTACGAAACATTTACTTTCGATATGAAAGCCAGCACAAATAGCGTGAGCAGCAGGCTCTCCAACGAAAAAAAAAATTGAAAGAGAGAAGATCAGAAGGCGAAGTAACTTTTCTTGCATAATTTTTGCCAGAATGTTTCGTTGTCTCTTATGAAGAACGTGTTTAACTTTGTTTGTCACTATAACGTATACATATCAATGAGACAATTTTTTTGGTTAAAAGTCTCGTCCGTTTGCTGAGATGCCAAAATTTGGAACTTGCGAAAATTTTGTCGAGGTTTTCTCCCCAAATATAAGAAAATATTTCAAAGTATCTTTTTTTTTGGCTCAATCAGTAATGCTTTAATGCGCGCGATATCGTTTCAAACTAGCGTTTAAATCATTTTCCTTTACTTTCACTTCACTACAAAAAGTATCTCGCTTTGTGTACTGAGTGAATACAGCTATTTCAATTAACGTTATTGGATCAAATCATAAAGCTAGAAGACAAGACCGCATGGTTATATGTGGGATTTTCTTTTTTTTTCTGAATAAATTCATCAAAACCAGGGGTGCTTTCCATTATGCCAAAGATTCTGGAAATGAAAAAAGGCACGTCGAAAACATCAAAATCACCAAGTTTGAAGCCCCTGGTATTAAAGAATGAGATTTTATGACGCTTTGAATTTTAAAAAGATTAAGAAGATTTGTTTGGAAAAAGTTGCTGGGTCTTGCTCTTCAGCAACATTTTCCATAGATGTACTCTAAATTTTCTACAAATTCAAGGTGACGTACAAACTTACGCTGTGATGCTGGGGACCTCAAACTTGGCCTTTCTGGTATTTTTGATATGCTCTTTGCAACTATGAATTACTTTAGGTTATAGCCCATAATGTATAATACTTCTATCAAAATTGCGGTCACCCCAGCTGCAAAGGGCCTATTATGAAATAAGTTCAATTATACTGCTTTTTCCAAATGACAGCTCTCAAGTTTAAACGCATTTGTTTCACGTTTAGGACTTCTTAAAAGAGGCTATGTCACAGATAACATTCAGTTCTAACAGAGAGCTAGTCCGAAAGGAAGCTTTCGCCCATCGTCAAAGACTGTTTGCAAAGGACGGTACATGAAGATCGAAAGAGCAGACTAGTCTACGTGATACCATGTCATGATCCTCGTCTGTAATTTCATGCACCAACCCCTGGCAACTTTACGTAACAGTCTCTTTTTGAAAGTCTTCCTTGTTTCATATAGAACAATACGGCTCGAAATATGTTTTAGTTCTTGGGTAAGGATTTCGAGTCAAGATCGCCTAGCTTTCACTCCCAATTGGTTGCGGTTAGATTCCACTCGAAACAAATTCATTTAGTGTTTCTTAGTGAAATTTTCTAAGGTACAGGGGAAAAGAAAGAATAGAAATAGAGAATAATACATGGGCGCGCGGAGATATGGAATTTATCTTCGAGTGTTCCCATCGATATCGAACGAGTGAGAGCAGCGAACGAGTGAGATATCGAATGTGAACACGAGAAGATAAATTCCATATCTCCAAGCGCCCAAGTATTATTCTGTTTATTACATAAACATACTAATGACGACGTTTTTGACGAATTTCCGAAGATTTCCGACCGCTTTCCGAAGATTTCCGAAGATTTTCCAAAATTGTTCCGAAGGTAAGGCGAACGTTTCCGAACATTTTCCGGAGATTTTCCGAAGATTTCCGAAGATTTCCGATGAGGCACCGAAGATGTTTTGATCATACAGCAACATTTCTAGTAACCATAACGACGGTAATCTCTTCACGTGTAAATGATATTTTTACATGTGAAATTATCGTAATTTTACATGTGAAAATATATGGATTTTCTCAGTGGCAGAAATCCTAATAAAACACTGATGTTTATATAACAAACGAAGTTAACTTTATTCAAACCTAAAAAAATTTCTCAAGTTTTACCAGTCTTATTGTCGCTTAGGTACATTATTAGGTTTGTTTTACTGACGTCGGTTAGACATGGGCTACGTCGTCACTCTCGCTTTTGTTTTTCTTCCGAGAGCCCACTGGCTTCTTGCTGGGGTTGCCACATTACTATGGTTTGTGTCGGTTTTTTATCCCCACTTTTCCTGAAGAGGTTTCAGTTTAAATGTTTTCAAATAAAATCGTCACATTTGTGGCCATTTATCCCAAACAGTTGTTTATCGTTCCTTGTCCTACTTTTCTCTTCAGCAAACTAGTGCGAAGCCTTGTGGAGCTCTGGATATATTAATTGCGTTAAATGCCTCACAGTAAACTCTTTCTTCTCGAATAATAAACTTTGTATGAAGATTGACCTGGTCTCGTTTGCGTTCTCTGGTTGCGGAGGCTTGGGTATCTTTCGTTTCAACGGAGTGTCGAAGGTCAGGTTTGTTATTAAGCCTATGTGTATATATGTGTATCGAAACGACTTCAACTTGTATCGAAAAGACTTTGTAATTGTTTGTGCTAACCTCACTAGCAATGCAGTAATATTCAAAAACTCTCGAAAGGATTGCATATCTATACGTCTCTTCTAATAGATTTTTGCAATGATTACAAACCATACTTACATATATGTTGACAGCTATCATGCATTCTCTTCTCCATAATTATTTCAAGTTTTGATTTCAATTTGTCTAAATCTCTCATTTCTAGAAGTAAAAAAAAAAAGAACAATCACCGGCCACCATGCGTCCGGCTCATGTTTGACAGAACTGGACAGCATATCTCTCTCACCAAAAAAGTACATCTACACAGTCTCTTAGACTTAATTTGTCCTTTCATGATCAGTAAAATATGTACGTAGCAGTATATCTTTATTTACTCGATCGTACATGTGGGTTGACTTGCATACCATCTCTGAAGAAATATTTCCTCTGGTCCAACTGCATGGAATACAAAAGAAATAAAGTGTGAACGACAACAAAACTAAAAGATAAGGCAATTCGAATTTCGGGTTTACCTCGCTGTAAAAACCTGTGAAGTTTTTCTTTGTTTTGTAGCTATTGTTAGGGTTAGGTCTATTATGTTGACTTCTTTGTTTTCTTTTTTATACGTCACTGGTGAGTGTCATAGGCTCTAACACCGAGGATGAGCCCAAATTTCTTACTTGAAGTATTTTAAAATTGGCTTACAAATTTCGAACTTCCATCGAATACTAACACAGGCAGAATTTCAATGTGTGTATACAAAACAAAACCTTAACGAAACAATGAAACCAAAACTGAACAAGAACTTAAGCTTATCTTGGACTCCACAAGGAGAGAAAGGGAATGGAAACCATCAAATTGTCTTGGTAAGAGAAAAAGCTACCAGCTTAATTTCCCTCATACAAGTTAACACGATCCCACTTTCTGGCTTTCTTGTATCAATTCTTTGATCTCGCCGAGCGTGCTGTTGTGACCGATACATGACCACAGTCATAAATAGCTCTATCAGCATTCATCTACATGTGAACAAAAGCCGACAGTCAAAAAAAACAACATATTTACGAAAGAAAAACACATGAAACTAAAATGACCGACTTCATTCTATGATTGGGTCGATAAACTCTTTCCCAGGCTCTCCATTTTCCGGGCCAAAATGAACGCCTTTCTAGTCTCCCCTCGTCAAAAACCTTCCTATAGAGAACAGAACACTCTTGGACAAAAACAATACTTATAGGGGAGGTAGGAAAAAATTGTTTAATTCAAGTTTAATGAATAAATTAATCAGAATCGAGTGAGTGAGTGATCGCCATTCGACTGCCCACTAAGCTCATGGATGTTACGTTATCCATGAAAAAAAAAAAAAATGGCAACAACTAAAAGATTTCATTTCAATGCCGTGATGTCATTTTCAGTTTTAGAACCAAACACGGTACGCTGGGATAACAACGACTTAATACAAATTTCAAAAAATATAACAATATACGGAATTTTGAGCAAAAAGAATAGAGTTGATAAGGTTGCGTAATCAACAATAAAGGATTACATAACACGACGTGAAAAGACTAATCTACATTTAATCTGCACGGAAAAAGTACACAAAATGAAGTAATAAATGCAGAAAGTGGACCGAACGCGGCTGCAAATCTTTTTATAAAGTTTAAACTAAGCCAAAGAGAAACAAGGCGACGAAATAGAAAAGAATGAACTCTCGTGGGTATAGCAAGGCAACACGGTATATAAGAACCTGTTCAGAGCGATTTTACACAGAGACTTATCGGGTGATACAGAAATATATACCTATACAGCGTCAAAGAGGGTAACTCAATTTTTTTTATATTTTCTATCTTTAAAGTGTGTCTTTAAACTGTGTCTACAATCATTAGCTTGTTTCCAACATTTATCAAACACGTAGTTGAAGCAACTTTTGGGAAACCTGTTGAACTTCTTGTCATTTGTAATAAATATTATGTGTTCTTATTATTGGTTGTAGGTTGAACATGGGCCACCTCAGCTTTATATTCGCCTTGTTGTTAATAGTTTCGGTTGCTCTTAGTACGTTTGGATCCGCCATCGAAGCAAACGACGCAAGTGGAGAGGTAAGAAAAGAATTCACTTATGTTATTGCCTTTGATCAAACTTAAAATTGCCATGACAGTCGTTTTAAGCCATGAATCTAATTAAAGCGTATGAAATTTAGCTTTTGCGACTCGAGGTGCCGTTTAGAATCTTAAATTTATGCTGAGATCTAGTATGCAAGCCGGCTCCTGGCAAGGGAGCGTCCCTTCCCGTCCCGATCACTTCGCTCTCAGAATCCCTCGACCACTCGCTTTGCTCGCCGAGTTTTTTTTCGTCGTCGTCGGGAGCTTGTTGGCAGGCTAGCTAAGACCTTGGCATACCTAAACACTCTGTTTTGCAAAATATTCACATTGAACTGTTACATTGAAATGCGTTTCACATGCCAAAGGATTTTATTCAAATTTTTAACACTTTATATAAGGTGAAAAACATCTTTGCATGTGTTAGACACTAAAAAATAGCCTCTAAGGACTGGATATTTATTTTTCTTCACATAGGGACTAGACAAACTTCCTGACACCAAGGTAATAACAAATTGTACTGGATAGTTGCTGCTGTCCGTTAGAAAAAAAGATAAAGTAGAAAAATGTATCCATAAATATTAAATCGGAAAGAAAGCGAGAGTGGACGACGTAGCCCATGTCCTAACCGACGTCAGTAAAACAAAACCTAATAATGTACCTAAGCGACAATAAGACTGGTAAAACTTGAGAAATTTTTTTAGGTTTGAATAAAGTTACCTTCGTTTGTTATATAAACATCAGTGTTTTATTAGGATTTCTGCCACTGAGAAAATCCATATATTTTCACATGTAAAATTACGATAATTTCACATGTAAAAATATCATTTACACGTGAAGAGATCACCGTCGTTATGGTTACTAGATATGTTGCTGTATGATCAAAACATCATCGGTGCCTCCTCGGAAATCTTCGGAAATCTTCGGAAAATCTCCGGAAATGTTCGGAAACGTTCGCCTTACCTTCGGAACAATTTTGGAAAATCTTCGGAAATCTTCGGAAAGCGGTCGGAAATCTTCGGAAATTCGTCAAAAACGTCGTCATTAGTATGTTTATGTAATAAACAGAATAATACATGGGCGCTTGGAGATATGGAATTTATCTTCTCGTGTTCACATTCGATATCTCACTCGTTCGCTGCGCTCACTCGTTCGATATCGATGTGAACACTCGAAGATAAATTCCATATCTCCGCGCGCCCATGTATTATTCTA
>JAHPZR010030400.1:0-10385 GCA_019787425.1 Platygyra sinensis | reverse complement strand
CGTTTTTAGAAGCCAGCTGTATGTCCCCCAAACTTGACAGAGTATTAATACGGGTTGGCAGTTGCGTTTTCACGGTTGTTGAAGAAGGAAGGCTGTCAATTAAGCAAATCTATTTCTTGGTATTCATGTGGCTTGTGTTTATGTTCATGTCTTGGGCTTTCACGCTGTCCTATACTGGCCGAGGATACAGAGACACTCTATGCGACAGCTTGGGTCAGAAAATACCATTGCCGTTTATAACACAGTACTAACTTCAGGTAACTTAACAAAAAATAACTTTGCAGTTGATCCCTGGCTTACAGCTTCAGTATAGACCAAAGGATGCGAAAGGCGTTTGCATGTGTAGCTGATTAGAGTAACTTATTTACAAGTGATATGTCAGTGTAAAGAAATAAAAAGATTAATGGCTGAGAAGACATTTGAATTTACCTCGGTATGCCTTGAAATACAGCGAACCTCATGCACCAACTGATCCTGAAACACAACCCATCAAATATATATTTTTGTTCTAGGTTAGCACCACTGTCTTCCTTACAAATAATAAATACTTCATCTTTGCCGTGCTCATTTCAGTTTGCTACCCACGTCCGGCGAAGAGCCACTACACGTTTAATTTGCTGAGACTTGTCGAAAGTGTTCCAAGGAAGTCCTTATGGCTCAGCCACAGACACTGGAGGGTAACGAAAGATGTACTGAGGGCCTCTGGTACCATTGAGAACTGGCCGGGTGTTTTCAAGATCGTCTAGTTAACGACCGAGGACAGAAAAATGGTTCGTGGCTCTGGTTCGAGACACAAATGGCGTCTGGGTTTGAGAATGGCCATGAACGATGTGCGTCAAAAGATTCCACTCATGATTTGAACTCGGCGATTTAATGGGTTCCTAGGCCGCTGAGAATAAAGATTTATGGAGAAGTTCCCAGTTTTGACAAGGTAACGACCGGGAAGGCTATTCCATTCGGCCGGTGTTGGGAATTAATGAGGACAAGTTCAAATGGAAAGCGTTGTCCAGTACAAAAGCGCCTAAATCTTTGATCGACTATGACATATTAAGATTTATTAAAAACTGGATCATTGGATAATGCAATTCGAGAGTTTTCATTGGCTGAGCCATTATACTATGATCTACAAAAATGGCGAGCGGTATGTGTGATTTTTTTGGTCTTTTTGTTTTTATTGTAGTCTAGTTTTCTATATTTTGGGGGCGTTTTTAATAAACAATTATTCCACTCACGCTTGTTGGATATGAGATGATTATAGCCAACTCGGCGCTACGCGCGTCGTTGGCTATCTATCATCTCATATCCAACGGCGCGGCTCATAGGAGATAATTGTTAAAATATAACACAACAACGTTTTGGAATGACACGGGGCCTTGAATTATATCAAATTAACTTGATATAATTGATGTCATGGTTAGTCTTAGAGGTTAAATTCCAAGAGTTCTGATTTGTTCTTTCTCGTGGTTGGAATTTGGCCATACGGGCCATTTATATTGTTTGCTGCGAATCCAAGCAAAACTCCGTTTACACACGGGTAAAAAAAGGAGAGACCAACAGATTCGTGTAAGTTTTCTGGACTCGCCTTTAATTCTTTTATCTCTCACTCACTCGGATTTCCCATTGCTTTCCTTGACAGATGGTGAAGATCATGGAGGAGTTTCCTGGAAGATCTAAACAACGTTCTGAACGCTGGTGATGTGCCAAACATTTTCGCGCAAGATGAGCTAGACACGATTTTTTCAGCCATGAAACCTGTGGTACTTGATTTGGGGCTCCAACCCACCAAAGCGAATCTATATTCAGCCTTCACTAAACGAGTGCGAGCCAATACCCATAGTGTTGTGTGTATGAGGTATGTTGCTGCGTATGTCGTGTTCAAGTTTTTTTCTTACCTTCTATTGCACAATGGTCAATTAGCTTTGTTTTAGTGTCCCCAATTAGTACTGTAATGTACTAGAATCCTTTTATGACACTTAAATAAAGGTTTCTATCAACCTCGTTCCTAGGGTCTCTCGTCTTACCGTCCCCTGGGGCGAGCGAGGAAAGACCCTGGTTGGGTCTGGTCAAGTGTCTCCCAGAATCTGGGAGGTTACAATTAAATTGTTCAAGGGAGGGGCGCCCTAGTAGGAATTTTGTCTATACTTAGCCTACGGGAAATCGGAATATGTTGTCACCAAAATAAACCAGGGGCGGTAAGATGAGAGACCTTCGAAACGAGATTGGGTTTCTATCGATCTACAATGGGAAAACTTTCTTCATGTTTCCTCATTAAAATAGCCAATGTTTCAGATTCCTTTTCCCTTCTTAATAGTTTGTGTAAGAGGGTTAACGAAATGATCACCAAATAATTTTTCTTTGGTGTCTGTTCAGATTACCGCAACTAGCATTGGATAAATAGTAGAAAAATAAATGTTATCATTTTTTGTGACTTTCTCCTCCTTGTTTTCGACTTATACAGCAGTAGTGCAATCGGAAATATGTTTCTTTTCAGTCCGATTGGTGAGATATTCCGAGCACGCCTTCGACAGTTTCCGTCTCTGGTCAACTGCTGTACGATTGATTGGTTCTCAGCTTGGCCTGAGGAGGCCTTGCGTTCCGTGGCCTCAACTTTCCTTGGAGAAATTCCTGAACTGGATGAGTCTTCTGCGATGGAAGGATTGGTATGTCCCGATCAAGATACATAGTCTTAGTTCATAGGCTCAGTCTAGTCCCTTAAACCAAAGCTACAGAATCTATTGAAGTGCAGTGGCAAAGTTTGTGTGAATCTGGTCTACACGAGACTAACGAGGTGCCCGTATGATTGAGATAAATTTGTAGGAATTTTTATTTCTCTGGAGTCTCTCTCACAGCTGTTGTCTGAGAGTACTAAGCGGAAGGAGGGGTCGTGACCCCATTTAACGTGAACTTATTCACTAATTATTCGCGAATCTCGTTTGTCTTACTTTGCTTGTCACGCACTCATTTTCGGCCCCAATGCGCATAACGCGCAAGGCCTTTGATACTCTCACACTTGGGTCTCCGTGCAATATTTCCTTTCAAATAATGGCTGCGAAGGAAAACACTGTCCACAATAACGAGGTGATAACGGATTGGTGGTGCGAAATTGGTACCATGGTAGTCATACAACTTCCAGCTATAGCCAGGACTCGTATTAATTAAGAGTGTTTTCATTCATCGCATTCACAGGTTTCTATCTGTGGAGTTATTCACCAGTCAGTAGCTGTCAAGTCAATGCAATATCTGGCTGAGTTGTCCCGACACAACTATGTCACACCCACCAGGTAATGATGATACGTATCGGTGCTACTAAGAGCGTTAAATAGCGCAGGTTGGTGGTTTACGACTGAAAACTAGTTCACAGCTTCCAACAAGATCAATTCGTGTTTGAAAGAAAGTAGTTTGTCCGTATGCACGGCGATTTTTTTTCTCGTCGTGCAGGAGTGCCACGTCTGTTGCGTAACACCCCTGCTATTGTTCCCGTGCGCTGAGTCGAGAGACAAATGTTAAGCCCACTTGCTTTTGGCCATGTCATGAAATAACTTAATTTATTTCGTTTTCAAGCTACTTGGAACTTCTAGGTACATTCCGAAAGTTGGTTGGCTTGAAGAAATCAGAGTTTCTTACTGCAAGAAACAGGACGAAAGTTGGCTTAGACAAGGTAAGTAGCTTAATTACTCCATAACCCCTAGTTAACTTTTTGACATTGCATCTCTGAAGCAACGCGTTCCATAAGACAAGGAACGACATCAATATTTTACCTGGCCGTGATAACTCTTGCGTCCCTAGTTCAAGTTCAATACTAAGAATCGATATTCTCCGTATTGGCTTGCAATATTTTTATAAAGTTCTTCTAGCGAGAGTTAATTGTTTCGTCAAGACTACTTCCTTAAAGTTGGCAAAAGGCCTCAGACCTTTATGGTGGAATTAAAAAGTTAAACCACATCTGAGGCGATTGAATTGCAGCCGACTGTCTGTTTAGTGCTCTCTTTACTTTTGTTGTACAGTTGCTGAGCACAGCAGATGAAGTGGAAAAGTTACAGGAGGAACTCGAGACTATGCAACCTTTGTTAGCTCAGGCAGCTGAAGAAACTGTCGAGACAATGGAGAAAATCAAAGTAGACTCGGTGAGGATCGTTATGGATTTAATACAATACATAATTACATCTCTAATACTCTTGTTTTAGTTAGTAAGAACCTTTGTTTTATCAGGGTACAGGTCTACTTCTTCATAATGCATTGTGCAGCCAGTTATAAGAACCCCATCAAAGATTTTGGTTTTCGATTGTCGGTTTTTTTTTTTGGCGTTTCCCCGAATGTCTCTCATAATTTTTTAAGCATTTATCAAGCTACCGAAGACAATTCAGAGACCTCCAGAAATTCCTAATCTTAAGGTCGTTCGCGCTTAGTGTTTCTGCGCATCCTTACTGCGCGCACAAATTCACTCGCCCCGTCATGCATCGATGCGCACGCTAAGTAATAAAATGTACAATGATAGGGCAGATGGCCGTTGCTATGGCTCTGCCTAGATTTAACGATCTGGGACGTTCAGTGACCCCTATTTTTCTTTCCAGAATCAGATTTTATTTACAATTCTCTCCACATTGTCCAAAAATGAACACAAAAGTCGATTTGGGAAGTTAAAAAAGTCATGTTTTATTTGGCAGAGAACATTTCACTTCAAAGATCTAATTGCGATATTTTTGCGCTTACAGACACTGTGGCCTTATCCGCTAACGAAGCCCGATATTTTCAGATTCAGGGTGTTTTTCCGGTTATGTTCTCTCCAGTGCGAAGTCGATGATCCCTATTTTTCTTTTGATGGATCATTTTCTCTACTGATTTTCTACGTTTAGCCAAAATGAAGGAAATCTGTCGATTAGAAGTTTGATTTTTTTTGCAAAATGCACTATCGAATCCCGTTATTTTTAGCTTTTCGTTTATCTGTGCGGCGGTTTCAAATGCCTCTTGAAGGGTTAAGTTCTGTGAAAACGTTGGCAACATTTCGAACTATTTACGCAACAGATCCACTTCTACAAAATGTTACTAAGATCGTGTGCCTCCTTTTACTCACCTTCGATATTTTTAACTACAAACCCCTGAAGACCATGCTAAATTACGTGCGCCAGTTTTTCAAAATCACGGTAGTTTTGCTCACGCTTTATCTTTGGAACAAAGTCGGTGACCCCCATTTTTTTGCATTTCTGACACACTCGTTATCTGAGTGCACTAAAAATTGGAAAAAAAATCTATTGACTGAAAAATTTTCGCGCGAACGTCCTAAAACAACTTGTTCAGAGGGGAAAGTGTGAACCGTTTGCCATGATAATAAGGGAACTGTGACTACCCGGCCGAAAAAAACTGAGAATTGCTGGTAAACAATCTTGCTCCCATGTTTATCAGGTTGTTGCCAATGAGACTAAAGTTGTCGTGCAAAGAGAGGAAGAGGAAGCTGCTAAGAAAGCCGCCGAGACCCAGGCCATCGCTGATGACGCTCAGAGAGACTTGGACGAGGCTCTGCCAGCACTGGTACGAGGCTAGCTGATTGTTGTGAATTTAACCAATTGACGTCAGTTTTTCATGCGCCTGTCCTGTTATTGATCATAAATTTCGTCATTAAAGTAGCTATGGATCCGCAGACTACTTTGACAATGTTATGACGAAATTCATTGTCAATAACACGACAGACGCATGAAAAACTGACGTCCATTTGTTTTTTTACGATAACAAACTGTCAAATTGCGCGCTCTCGCTCGTTGCCGCATCGCATAAATTTTAAATTCATGTGTCTGTCCGCTTATTGACGATAAAAATTAGCCAAAGAGCGCACGAGAATTTGCCGTGCTCTTATCGTAAATTACTGATATGGTGCTACCATTCTGTGGAATTTTGAGACTAAATGATGTTTCTTTTTTATCACAGGAAGCTGCCCTGGCGAGTCTCAAATCTCTGAACAAAACAGATGTTGTGGAGGTATAAGATAAACCAAACAATGTTATAGATGACTTCGGCAGGTTAAACCAGTAATGTGGATTCTCTTGTTGTATTTGTAACAGGTTCGAGCTCTTCAGCGTCCCCCTCCAGGCGTAAAGCTTGTGATTGAAGCTGTTAGTATAATGAAAGGCGTCAAGCCAAAGAAGATTGCAGGAGAAAAGGTAATGCAATGTAACACAGCGTAACGCAATATAACACAACGGCTCATAACATAACATGAAGTAAAGTAACGTAACATAAACTAATTAACAACTTAACAAACGTGAGGTAACAAATATGACATAACGTACTGTAGTAAAAACAAATTGTTTGTTTTATCGGCTGTGAAGCAATATATCAAAAACGAAAGACCAAGTTTGATCACATTTCAAGACACTGAGAAGAGAATGGAAAATACGAGGTGTAGTGGAGTATTTCTGACAAAACTTCGAGGTGTTTGGAGATGTGGTTTAACACCATCCTTAGTGAAAGTAATTTGTCCCATAGTAGCAACTGAGTGATAACGGTCATTAATGCAAGTGCGGCCGTAACACTACTTGAACAGAGACCTAAAAAAAATTTCAGGCTCTGAGCTGGATTCGAACCCACGACCTCTGCGATGCCGGTGCAGTGCTCTCCCAACTGAGCTATCAAAGCCACATGAGAGCGGTCGTATATGGGTTAGCCTTTTATATTAGTGTTTGATATATCGTCTCAATCGAAACTAAAACTGAGGAGAAAACGTGGAAATAAGATCCAAACATCATCACGATCATGATTTTCTTTTGTTCAAACTTATTGAATTGTTAATCAGTTTGAGAAAGCTTGTTCAGTCAGCATCGCCTATGACATGGAAACTTGTTCCGCATGTTACTTATGGGTCTTATTTTTGCGCATTTTAGTTTGATATTAGCTCACGAAACTAAGTCGAAGTGCAAACTGTTTATTACTCTGTGTCACTTTCCGAAGGTTGGTACGAAAGTCGATGACTATTGGGAGCCTGGTAAAGCTTTGCTTCAAGACCCCGGAAAGTTCCTCGAAGGCCTCTTCAAGTACGACAAGGTGAGGTGTCCTTATAACAATGCTACCATACCACCAACTCGTGTTAAGCGTGTTCTTGAATTGTAAATTGATTGTTGTGTGTCTTATCTTCAAAACGTCCAGGACAACATTCCCGATGCAGTGATTCAGAAAATCCAACCGTACATTGACAACGAAGATTTCCAGCCTGCTGCTATTGCGAAGGTGAATCTCAACAGAGTCTTAATAGTCATTATAAACATTATTGGATGAGGTTTTTGTGATATCCAGAATAATCAAGGACGTTTGATTATTTTGGATATCACAAAAATCTTATTCTTCAAAATTTCATTGCTAACACCTTTTGCTGTCTAGTGATGGAGTAGCTGAATGACTGTGTTGTTGGTTTTCTTGCTTTTAGGTATCCAAAGCTTGTACATCGATTTGTCAGTGGACGCGAGCCATGCACAAATATCACTTTGTGGCCAAGGCTGTAGCTCCAAACGGTAAGTTCATGAACACCTTCATTCTCAAGGCATCCTGATGTTAATTCCTCTGTTACTGATTGAAGTGCCGATTCAGCGCGCGAACAAGGATACAAAAACAAACACGGCCTTAATACAGCGATCATTTTTATTTGCTCAATGCCCGCACTATCAGAGCTATTTTTCTTCGTAATTAAACGCTCCCAGTGTGTTGATGGTTTTAGTCTGTTTATTACAAGGGTATGCAGAAAAGGTAGCGATTCAAAGAACCCAGCAATAGGCCTTTTGCAACAGTTGGTCACGTGACGTGCTTTTCAAGAACACACTGATTAATCATTGGTAATGCATAATGTTATCAGAAATGGAAAGAACAGCTCCAAATAAGCTTACATGCAAATTTTCAGGTTTATATCTTTTAAGGGGGAATTTTTATGGACGTTAAAAATTAGAAGGATTTGTATGAGAAGAAGTCGCTTTGCCCTCCAGTCACGCTCCAGTGGTTTTCCATACAAATCCTTGTAATTTTGCAAGTTTTCAAGCTGCCATAAAATCTTTGCCTTTCGGTGTAAGGGCCTAGAAATTTCCATTTTTCCTAATATTTTACCCCTCTTTCTATCTCCAATGGTTATATGCCAGGCAGCTTCTTTTGGTAGTGATTAATAACAGAAAAGGTTTCTGGAGGGCAAAGCTTCCTCGCTTCCATACAAAACCTTCTAATTTTGCAATATTCAAATCGTCATTAAATCTCAACCTTATACGGCATTGGTCTGAAAATTGGTGTCCTGGTTATTTAAAACATGCTCTTTCCAGCTCTGAAATTCATTTTGCTGTAGCTAAAAGTTTAGAAATTATCGGTCACGTGACCAACTGTTGCAAAAGCCTATTCTCAGATTTTTCGTTGTTATCGAAAGAACCCAGTTAAACTGCAGCGCATGCGTAGTAAGTCAAAAAATTGCGATTGAATGCGGAAGCCTTTCTTAGAAATACGCCTATTTTATCTATCGAGAAACCACGAAAATGCTTTAGGAAATAAGTAACTGGAGTACTGAAAAACATTTGAACTTTAACAAAGAAATTTCAGATATTCCAGTGAACCTTCAACAAGGGATAATTAAAGAATCATCTGTTAAATTAATATCAAAATGTCGTTTAACTTTGTGAACATCGGTACAAGCTTGTTGCATGCCAGTTAAAAAGAAAATCTGATGACAGATCCATCTTAACAAAGGAAATGAAAACTCAACTCATTCTACTTTCAACCACTACTGCGAAACTTCAAAACTAGTCGTCTATGACCTCGTCATTGACAAGGTCATAGACGAAAACTAGTTTTGAAGTTTTCGCAGTAGCGTTTTGAAAGTAGAAATAAGTTTGAGTTTTTCATTTCCTGTGTTAAGATGGCGTAAAGTAATACCTTTTTCTTGGCTTCGATAAGTAGAATTTCACAACGATGACGAGATCTTCTACAATTTTAAAGGCCTGCTTGTACTTATTCATGTTGACGTGGCAACGGCACATGCGTCAGTTAAACTAAACCAAGATTTGTGTTGTTAACTTGCTTGCTACCATTAGGACCAAGGGTTTTAGAGAAAAAGGTAAATGAAACACAGGAATCAAAACTGTGCTCAGCCACCTCAATTGTTCGTTCTTTCATGTTGTCTTCATTTTAATTCTAATGTTCTGTTGCAATTTGAAAATGTATCGATATTGTAGAGGTGAATTTTTTAGCTGGTATGCATATATGGCTGTTACCCATTTTACGACAGCAGCTTTGAAAATAGCTTAATCATTGTGTGCAGTTCGTTAATTAATGCCACGTTCAAGAGAGAAATCGAGCTGAACCCTGAGTTCACTTAATGCAATGTTAGCGAAGGTTTTACCTTAGAACTTTTTCCTTTGCTGTAGGCTGCCTTGAAACAAGCCACAGAGGAGCTACAAGAAACTCAACGGGTTCTCGCGGAAGCCAAAGCTCGGCTAGCTGAGGTGGAGGAAGGCATCGCTTCACTTCAGGCCAAGTATGAGGAGTGTATTGCCAAAAAACAGGAACTGGAATTCAAGACTGAGCAGTGCACTGCAAGGCTGGGTCGAGCTGAAAAGGTCAGTGTCAATCTTACAGGTACATGTAATTTTTTTTAGAACAGAGCATCTGCTCTAGATTACTTTGTGTACTGCAATGAAACTGATTTTTTTGTTTATACTAAGGACTTGGCAATCACTTCTATTTGTATCTTTTTGTTTTTTCGTGGAACACTGACATTACTATCTGCTGCTTTCAGTACAGATGACGTGGAATTCATAGCTGGATTTTAATTTGCTTTCCATTGTAGGTCGTTGTAACTACGTCAGGTTTAACAAAACTGTGTCGGGTGTAATTTTTAATCTGTGCACATTTTTAGATTAGAGTTCGCTTAAGCCTGGTTTCCATATGATCGCAGACGATCGATCGCAGAATCGTACGTTCTGCAATCTGCGATCATATGGGAACACACATCTGCGATCGTTTGCGAAAAGAACCATGTTTTATTTTCGGCATATACTCCATGTTAACTTCCCATTTTGTCCCCCTACATACCCATATATTATATGTAGGCTAGCATAAAGTGGTATTTACTACCGCATGGAAATATGTATAGGGAGACTATATGGTAAGTTAACATGGGGTATATGCCCCATTTCTGCGATCGCCTGCGATCGTTGCGATCAAATAGAAACACAATTGCGATCCCCTGCGATCGAAAGTTATCCCATAATCATAATCTATCGATTCCACTGAGCTGAAGGAATATGGGCGACAAAAGATGGTCAATTCTGCGATCGGTCTGCAATCATATGGAAACCCTGAGGATCCCGAAACGCTGGGAAGAAAACAAGACTGCTCGCAGTCTAGAAAGGCTTCAGGTTTCAAATTAT
>JAHPZR010030399.1:0-12287 GCA_019787425.1 Platygyra sinensis | reverse complement strand
AAACGATGTACCGTGTTGCTATCGGGGGGGGTTATACAGACACGAGTGGAAGTTTGGGAGCAACGAGAATGCTGTGGGACACCCGAGCACGCAGGCGAGGGTTTCCACACTTTTTCGAGTTCTCCCAAAACTTTCACGAAGTGTATTGTATCAACTCGCTAGAAACACGATGTACATGTATTTTCTATTTCTTTAAGAAAACCCCACGAAACGAAGAGAAAGGGTACAACACTTGTTCAACTTGGATTATCGAAATGTACAATTCTCTTTTGCTTCGACGCCCATCACTATGGGAGCGGGGGGGGGTGGGGAGGGGGCGTCAACGACGCGCGCGCATAGTTCTGTGTGTCTCCCTCGAGTATTATACAAAACCGATTTTCAACCATATTCAGTACGCCGCGTGCTTTCTCTTAGGACTGTTTTCTAATCAATGTTACTACAGCGTTTTGTGCTACCGAGGCGCTGAAGCGTCGCGGCAATGCCGAAGGGTATTCTTGGTTAGTGATAATTTACCGCCGGTGGGGGGGGGGGGAGGGAAGGAGAAAGAGAGGGAGGGGGAGGGGGAGAGGGGAGAACGAGAAGAAGAATTAAAGAGGGAAAAGAGGAGGGGAGAAGGGGGGGGGAAAAGATGGGAAAACAAAGAGAAGCGGGAGTGGAGTGATGTGGTCACTAATAATTGTTACTACACTGTTTTGTGCTACCGAGGCGCTGAAGCGTACGACGGCTAATGCCGCAAGGTATCTTGGTTCGTCGATAATTCGTGACCGTCCATTTGATCCGACACTTCAACGAGCAGTGCGTAGTCGGTACAATATCGGTAGTTATGCCTTTTGTCATGACACCTGTGCGTGGCGAAACAACCGTTTTTAGAGAGCCAGCTGTATGTCCCAACTTGACAGAGTATTTAATACGGGTTGGCAGTTTCGTTTTCACGGTTGTTGAAGAAGGAAGGCTGTCATTTAAGCAAATCTATTTCTTGGTATTCATGTGGCTTGTGTTTATGTTCTGCTTGTTTCAGCTTCCTATACTGGCGAGGATAAAGAGACACTATGCGACAGCTTGGTCAGAAATACCATTGCCGTTTATAACACAGTTATAACTCAGGTAATAACATTGCAGTTGATCCCTGGCTACAGCTCAGTATAGACAAAGGATGCGAAAGGCGTTGCATTTGTAGCTGATTAGAGTAACTTATTTACAAGTGATATGTCAGTGTAAGAAATAAAAAGATTAATGGCTGAGAAGACATTGAATTTACCTCGGTATGCCTTGAAATACAGCGAACCTCATGCACCAAACTGATCCTTAAACACAACCCATCAATATATATTTTGTTCTAGTTAGCACCACTGTCTACAATAATAATACTTAATCTTTGCCGTTCTCATTTCAGTTGCTACCCACTCCGGCGAAGAGCCACTACACGTTTAATTTGCGAGACTTGTCGAAAGTGTTCCAAGGAGTCCTTATGGCTCAGCCACAGAAACTGGAGGGTAAAGAAGATGTACTGAGGCTCTGGTACCATGAGAACTGCCGGGTGTTTCAAGATCGTCTAGTTAACGACGAGGACAGAAAATGGTTCGTGGATCTGATTCGAGACAAAATGGCGTCTGGGTTTGAGATGGCCATGAACGATGTGGTCAAAGATTCCACCATGATTTACGGCGATTTTATGGTTCCTAGCGCTGAGAATAAGATTTATGGAGAAGTTCCCAGTTTTGACAAGGTACGAACCGGAAGTATATTCCATTCGGCCGGTGTTGAATTAATGAGGACAAGTTCAAATGGAAAGCGTTGTCCAGTACAAAACGCGCCTAAATCTTTGATCGACTATGACATATTAAGATTTATTAAAAACTGGATCATTGGATAATGCAATTCGAGAGTTTTCATTGGCTGAGCCATTATACTATGATCTACAAAAATGGCGAGCGTATGTGTGATTTTTTTGGTCTTTTTGTTTTTATTGTAGTCTAGTTTTCTATATTTTGGGGGCGTTTTTAATAGAACAATTATTCCACTCACGCTTGTTGGATATGAGATGATTATAGCCAACTCGGCGCTACGCGCGTCGTTGGCTATCTATCATCTCATATCCAACGCGCGCTCATGGAATAATTGTTAAATATAACAAACAACGTTTGGAATGAAACGGGCTAATTATATCAAATAACTTGTATAATTATGTCATGGTAGTCTTAAGGTAAATCCAAGAGTTCTGATTTGTTCTTTCGTGGTTGGAATTTGCCATACGGGCCATTTATATTTTGCTGCTAATCAAGTAAAACTCAGTTACAGCACAGATTCGTGTAAGTTTCTGGACTCGCCTTTAATTCTTTTATCTCTCACTCACCGGATTTCCCTTGCTTTCCTTGACAGATGGTGAAGATCATGGAGGAGTACCTTGATGACTATAATCAGATCAACACGGCTCAGATGAGGCTGGTTCTCTTTGGTGACGCTGTACGTCACGTGTCGCGGATCAGTCGTGTGATTCGTCAGCCTCTAGGTAACGCTCTTCTACTTGGTGTGGGAGGAAGCGGACGACAGAGTCTTACACGGCTGGCCGCCCACATGTGAGTTGGTAGCTATATGGGGTTAAAGTGATCAGATTAGAATATAATTCAATTTGGAGAGTACTACAATAAAAGCCTGCTTCACTTTACTGACGTTTACTAACCTGATGTTACGTGACAGATTAAAACAGGCATTTTAATTCAGTTAGAGAACACTGGAGGAGACACCGTGGCCGAACAGCTACGGCGCGGAGGTCGCAGATTCAAGTCCCGCTCTGACTACTTAGCTGGCGTTGTTTGTCTGTAGACCCTAGTTCATATCCTCAGTCGAGCTTGTAAATAGCCAACTGGCCTGCCTCCCGCCAGTTGGGATTTTTAAGCCTATTATGTTTAGTTGATATTTGTTTCTTCCAGTTTAGATGGCATGCCTGTGAACTAGCTGGGTGTAGCTAAGCGCATTGACTACTGTAATCAACAACATTAAGGCAGTATTAACTAATATGCTCAGGTCTGTTAAATCATTATGGTGAGATGGCTTTATATACAAGACGCGGCCTTTTCCTAGGTCGGGCTCAGGGGGTATTGAAACCAATTTTCTTTCCGTTTTGTTGGGTCCTAACACCATCTTTATACTAATGAACTTTTCCTTGCTCTTGTGATTTAGGGCCGAGTACGAGTGTTTCCAGATTGAGTTGGCGAAGAATTATGGCGTTCCGGAATGGCGTGAAGATCTGAAGAAGGTGCTGCTGAAATCTGGAGTAGAGAACAAATCCATGGTTTTTCTGTTCAGTGATACACAGGTAATCTTCAGTAACTTTCGGCTCCAAATACAGTCGGGAAAATAGGCATGTTCATTAATTTCTCCTCACAACATCAACACTTTTCTACGAGACAGGTGTCAAAGATGTCCAAACTCATCATCTTTGGGCATCGTCGTACTGCTACACTTGCTACTTGTTAAGGATAGTAAAAAATCTTTCAATTTTGAGACCGATGGAGTTACACGTAATATTTTTTTGTTATCATCGATAGCTTTGTCTTTTAATTATCTTTTTAATTCACGCAGATCAAGAGCGAAAGTTTCCTGGAAGATCTAAACAACGTTCTGAACGCTGGTGATGTGCCAAACATTTTCGCGCAAGATGAGCTAGACACGATTTTTTCAGCCATGAAACCTGTGGTACTTGATTTGGGGCTCCAACCCACCAAAGCGAATCTATATTCAGCCTTCACTAAACGAGTGCGAGCCAATACCCATAGTGTTGTGTGTATGAGGTATGTTGCTGCGTATGTCGTGTTCAAGTTTTTTTCTTACCTTCTATTGCACAATGGTCAATTAGCTTTGTTTTAGTGTCCCCAATTAGTACTGTAATGTACTAGAATCCTTTTATGACACTTAAATAAAGGTTTCTATCAACCTCGTTCCTAGGGTCTCTCGTCTTACCGTCCCCTGGGGCGAGCGAGGAAAGACCCTGGTTGGGTCTGGTCAAGTGTCTCCCAGAATCTGGGAGGTTACAATTAAATTGTTCAAGGGAGGGGCGCCCTAGTAGGAATTTTGTCTATACTTAGCCTACGGGAAATCGGAATATGTTGTCACCAAAATAAACCAGGGGGCGGTAAGATGAGAGACCTTCGAAACGAGATTGGGTTTCTATCGATCTACAATGGGAAAACTTTCTTCATGTTTCCTCATTAAAATAGCCAATGTTTCAGATTCCTTTTCCCTTCTTAATAGTTTGTGTAAGAGGGTTAACGAAATGATCACCAAATAATTTTTCTTTGGTGTCTGTTCAGATTACCGCAACTAGCATTGGATAAATAGTAGAAAAATAAATGTTATCATTTTTTGTGACTTTCTCCTCCTTGTTTTCGACTTATACAGCAGTAGTGCAATCGGAAATATGTTTCTTTTCAGTCCGATTGGTGAGATATTCCGAGCACGCCTTCGACAGTTTCCGTCTCTGGTCAACTGCTGTACGATTGATTGGTTCTCAGCTTGGCCTGAGGAGGCCTTGCGTTCCGTGGCCTCAACTTTCCTTGGAGAAATTCCTGAACTGGATGAGTCTTCTGCGATGGAAGGATTGGTATGTCCCGATCAAGATACATAGTCTTAGTTCATAGGCTCAGTCTAGTCCCTTAAACCAAAGCTACAGAATCTATTGAAGTGCAGTGGCAAAGTTTGTGTGAATCTGGTCTACACGAGACTAACGAGGTGCCCGTATGATTGAGATAAATTTGTAGGAATTTTTATTTCTCTGGAGTCTCTCTCACAGCTGTTGTCTGAGAGTACTAAGCGGAAGGAGGGGTCGTGACCCCATTTAACGTGAACTTATTCACTAATTATTCGCGAATCTCGTTTGTCTTACTTTGCTTGTCACGCACTCATTTTCGGCCCCAATGCGCATAACGCGCAAGGCCTTTGATACTCTCACACTTGGGTCTCCGTGCAATATTTCCTTTCAAATAATGGCTGCGAAGGAAAACACTGTCCACAATAACGAGGTGATAACGGATTGGTGGTGCGAAATTGGTACCATGGTAGTCATACAACTTCCAGCTATAGCCAGGACTCGTATTAATTAAGAGTGTTTTCATTCATCGCATTCACAGGTTTCTATCTGTGGAGTTATTCACCAGTCAGTAGCTGTCAAGTCAATGCAATATCTGGCTGAGTTGTCCCGACACAACTATGTCACACCCACCAGGTAATGATGATACGTATCGGTGCTACTAAGAGCGTTAAATAGCGCAGGTTGGTGGTTTACGACTGAAAACTAGTTCACAGCTTCCAACAAGATCAATTCGTGTTTGAAAGAAAGTAGTTTGTCCGTATGCACGGCGATTTTTTTTCTCGTCGTGCAGGAGTGCCACGTCTGTTGCGTAACACCCCTGCTATTGTTCCCGTGCGCTGAGTCGAGAGACAAATGTTAAGCCCACTTGCTTTTGGCCATGTCATGAAATAACTTAATTTATTTCGTTTTCAAGCTACTTGGAACTTCTAGGTACATTCCGAAAGTTGGTTGGCTTGAAGAAATCAGAGTTTCTTACTGCAAGAAACAGGACGAAAGTTGGCTTAGACAAGGTAAGTAGCTTAATTACTCCATAACCCCTAGTTAACTTTTTGACATTGCATCTCTGAAGCAACGCGTTCCATAAGACAAGGAACGACATCAATATTTTACCTGGCCGTGATAACTCTTGCGTCCCTAGTTCAAGTTCAATACTAAGAATCGATATTCTCCGTATTGGCTTGCAATATTTTTATAAAGTTCTTCTAGCGAGAGTTAATTGTTTCGTCAAGACTACTTCCTTAAAGTTGGCAAAAGGCCTCAGACCTTTATGGTGGAATTAAAAAGTTAAACCACATCTGAGGCGATTGAATTGCAGCCGACTGTCTGTTTAGTGCTCTCTTTACTTTTGTTGTACAGTTGCTGAGCACAGCAGATGAAGTGGAAAAGTTACAGGAGGAACTCGAGACTATGCAACCTTTGTTAGCTCAGGCAGCTGAAGAAACTGTCGAGACAATGGAGAAAATCAAAGTAGACTCGGTGAGGATCGTTATGGATTTAATACAATACATAATTACATCTCTAATACTCTTGTTTTAGTTAGTAAGAACCTTTGTTTTATCAGGGTACAGGTCTACTTCTTCATAATGCATTGTGCAGCCAGTTATAAGAACCCCATCAAAGATTTTGGTTTTCGATTGTCGGTTTTTTTTTTGGCGTTTCCCCGAATGTCTCTCATAATTTTTTAAGCATTTATCAAGCTACCGAAGACAATTCAGAGACCTCCAGAAATTCCTAATCTTAAGGTCGTTCGCGCTTAGTGTTTCTGCGCATCCTTACTGCGCGCACAAATTCACTCGCCCCGTCATGCATCGATGCGCACGCTAAGTAATAAAATGTACAATGATAGGGCAGATGGCCGTTGCTATGGCTCTGCCTAGATTTAACGATCTGGGACGTTCAGTGACCCCTATTTTTCTTTCCAGAATCAGATTTTATTTACAATTCTCTCCACATTGTCCAAAAATGAACACAAAAGTCGATTTGGGAAGTTAAAAAAGTCATGTTTTATTTGGCAGAGAACATTTCACTTCAAAGATCTAATTGCGATATTTTTGCGCTTACAGACACTGTGGCCTTATCCGCTAACGAAGCCCGATATTTTCAGATTCAGGGTGTTTTTCCGGTTATGTTCTCTCCAGTGCGAAGTCGATGATCCCTATTTTTCTTTTGATGGATCATTTTCTCTACTGATTTTCTACGTTTAGCCAAAAATGAAGGAAATCTGTCGATTAGAAGTTTGATTTTTTTTGCAAAATGCACTATCGAATCCCGTTATTTTTAGCTTTTCGTTTATCTGTGCGGCGGTTTCAAATGCCTCTTGAAGGGTTAAGTTCTGTGAAAACGTTGGCAACATTTCGAACTATTTACGCAACAGATCCACTTCTACAAAATGTTACTAAGATCGTGTGCCTCCTTTTACTCACCTTCGATATTTTTAACTACAAACCCCTGAAGACCATGCTAAATTACGTGCGCCAGTTTTTCAAAATCACGGTAGTTTTGCTCACGCTTTATCTTTGGAACAAAGTCGGTGACCCCCATTTTTTTGCATTTCTGACACACTCGTTATCTGAGTGCACTAAAAATTGGAAAAAAAATCTATTGACTGAAAAATTTTCGCGCGAACGTCCTAAAACAACTTGTTCAGAGGGGAAAGTGTGAACCGTTTGCCATGATAATAAGGGAACTGTGACTACCCGGCCGAAAAAAACTGAGAATTGCTGGTAAACAATCTTGCTCCCATGTTTATCAGGTTGTTGCCAATGAGACTAAAGTTGTCGTGCAAAGAGAGGAAGAGGAAGCTGCTAAGAAAGCCGCCGAGACCCAGGCCATCGCTGATGACGCTCAGAGAGACTTGGACGAGGCTCTGCCAGCACTGGTACGAGGCTAGCTGATTGTTGTGAATTTAACCAATTGACGTCAGTTTTTCATGCGCCTGTCCTGTTATTGATCATAAATTTCGTCATTAAAGTAGCTATGGATCCGCAGACTACTTTGACAATGTTATGACGAAATTCATTGTCAATAACACGACAGACGCATGAAAAACTGACGTCCATTTGTTTTTTTACGATAACAAACTGTCAAATTGCGCGCTCTCGCTCGTTGCCGCATCGCATAAATTTTAAATTCATGTGTCTGTCCGCTTATTGACGATAAAAATTAGCCAAAGAGCGCACGAGAATTTGCCGTGCTCTTATCGTAAATTACTGATATGGTGCTACCATTCTGTGGAATTTTGAGACTAAATGATGTTTCTTTTTTATCACAGGAAGCTGCCCTGGCGAGTCTCAAATCTCTGAACAAAACAGATGTTGTGGAGGTATAAGATAAACCAAACAATGTTATAGATGACTTCGGCAGGTTAAACCAGTAATGTGGATTCTCTTGTTGTATTTGTAACAGGTTCGAGCTCTTCAGCGTCCCCCTCCAGGCGTAAAGCTTGTGATTGAAGCTGTTAGTATAATGAAAGGCGTCAAGCCAAAGAAGATTGCAGGAGAAAAGGTAATGCAATGTAACACAGCGTAACGCAATATAACACAACGGCTCATAACATAACATGAAGTAAAGTAACGTAACATAAACTAATTAACAACTTAACAAACGTGAGGTAACAAATATGACATAACGTACTGTAGTAAAAACAAATTGTTTGTTTTATCGGCTGTGAAGCAATATATCAAAAACGAAAGACCAAGTTTGATCACATTTCAAGACACTGAGAAGAGAATGGAAAATACGAGGTGTAGTGGAGTATTTCTGACAAAACTTCGAGGTGTTTGGAGATGTGGTTTAACACCATCCTTAGTGAAAGTAATTTGTCCCATAGTAGCAACTGAGTGATAACGGTCATTAATGCAAGTGCGGCCGTAACACTACTTGAACAGAGACCTAAAAAAAATTTCAGGCTCTGAGCTGGATTCGAACCCACGACCTCTGCGATGCCGGTGCAGTGCTCTCCCAACTGAGCTATCAAAGCCACATGAGAGCGGTCGTATATGGGTTAGCCTTTTATATTAGTGTTTGATATATCGTCTCAATCGAAACTAAAACTGAGGAGAAAACGTGGAAATAAGATCCAAACATCATCACGATCATGATTTTCTTTTGTTCAAACTTATTGAATTGTTAATCAGTTTGAGAAAGCTTGTTCAGTCAGCATCGCCTATGACATGGAAACTTGTTCCGCATGTTACTTATGGGTCTTATTTTTGCGCATTTTAGTTTGATATTAGCTCACGAAACTAAGTCGAAGTGCAAACTGTTTATTACTCTGTGTCACTTTCCGAAGGTTGGTACGAAAGTCGATGACTATTGGGAGCCTGGTAAAGCTTTGCTTCAAGACCCCGGAAAGTTCCTCGAAGGCCTCTTCAAGTACGACAAGGTGAGGTGTCCTTATAACAATGCTACCATACCACCAACTCGTGTTAAGCGTGTTCTTGAATTGTAAATTGATTGTTGTGTGTCTTATCTTCAAAACGTCCAGGACAACATTCCCGATGCAGTGATTCAGAAAATCCAACCGTACATTGACAACGAAGATTTCCAGCCTGCTGCTATTGCGAAGGTGAATCTCAACAGAGTCTTAATAGTCATTATAAACAATTATTGGATGAGGTTTTTGTGATATCCAGAATAATCAAGGACGTTGATTATTTTGGATATCACAAAAATCTTATTCTTCAAAATTTCATTGCTAACACCTTTTGCTGTCTAGTGATGGAGTAGCTGAATGACTGTGTTGTTGGTTTCTTGCTTTTAGGTATCCAAAGCTTGTACATCGATTTGTCAGTGGACGCGAGCCATGCACAAATATCACTTTGTGGCCAAGGCTGTAGCTCCGAAACGAGTAAGTTCATGAACACCTTCATTCTCAAGCATCCTGATGTTAATTCCTCTGTTACTGATTGTGGTGCATGCTTAAAGTGGCAGACAGACAGACAACCTTTATTTAAGCACGATAGTTTAAAAAGCTGTGCAGCTTGTGGGGTCGTGCGTAAATACTAAGTCTAAGTGGCCGAACTCAGTTTTCGCGTGCGCTCTTGCTAATGATTCAGTGCGCGAGCAAGGATTACAAAAACAAACATGACGTTGATACAGCACTCGTTTTATTTGCTCTGAGCTTTTTTTCTTCGTTATTGAACGCCGTGTGTTGATGGTTTTAGTCTTTTATTACAAAGGTATGTAGTAAAGGTAACGATTCAAAGAACCTAGCAACTCTCAGATTTTTCGTTCAGTTGTTATCGAAAGAACCCAGTTAAATGCAGCGCATGCGTTGTAAGTCAAAAAATTGCGATTGAATGCGGAATGGCTTTCTCGGAATTACGCCCATTTTTCGAGAACCACTCATTAGAAGTTCGCGACAAATGGCACGAAAATACTTTAGGAAATGTTAGAAAAAAAGGTGAATGCAACACACAGGTAGCAAAAACTGTGTTCAGCCACCTTAACTTTTAGTTCTTCCATTTTGTCTCTTTTTTATTCTAATGTTCTGTTGCAATTTGAAAATGTATCGATATTATAGAGATGAATTATTTAGTTGGTATGCATATATGGCTGTTACCCATGTTACGGCAGTTCGCGAATTAATGCCTCGTTCAAGAGAGAAATCGAGCTGAATAGACCCTGGGCTCACCCAATTCAATGTTAGCGTAGGCTTAACCTCAGCACTTTTTCCTTGGCTGTAGGCTGCCTTGAAACAAGCCACAGAGGAGCTACAAGAAACTCAACGGGTTCTCGCGGAAGCCAAAGCTCGGCTAGCTGAGGTGGAGGAAGGCATCGCTTCACTTCAGGCCAAGTATGAGGAGTGTATTGCCAAAAACAGGAACTGGAATTCAAGACTGAGCAGTGCACTGCAAGGCTGGGTCGAGCTGAAAAGGTCAGTGTCAATCTTGCAGGTGCATGTAATTTTTTTTAGAACAGAGCATCTGCTCTAGATTACTTTGTGTACGGCAATGAAACTGATTTTTTTGTTTATACTCGGAACTTGACGATCAATTCTATTTTTTTTTTCGTGTTTTCGTGAAACACTGACATTACTATCTGCTGCTTTCAGTACAGATGACCTGGAATTCATAGCTGGATTTTAATTTGCCTTCCATTGTAGGTCATTGTAACTAAGTCAGGTTTAACAAAACTGTGTCGGGTGTAATTTTTAAATCTGTGCACATTTTTAGATTAGAGTTCGCTTAAGCCTGGTTTCCATATGATCGCAGAATCGTACGTTCTGCAATCTGCGATCATATGGGAACACACATATGCGATCGTTTGCGAAAAGAACCATGTTTTATTTTCGGCATATACTCCATGTTATTATTCAACAAATTGTAACACTATCCAAATATGGTCATGATGCTCTCGATATCTGTCATCCGTAGGTAACAGATATCCGGCGATATACGTAGCTTCGAACGTGGGAAGAAAGAGTGAAGTGAAAAAATGTCGTCAGAAAGGTTTTAAAATGTTGCGAGCTTGGAAATCAATTTTGTTATCAATTTGTTGAATAATAAAACAATTATCCTGCTCAATCTCGCGGAATATCGTCTGATTTTAGCCGACTCGGCCTACGGCCTCGTCGGCTAAGTATCAGACGATATTCCGCGCGATTTCGCAGGATAATTGTTAATTAACTTCCCATTTTGTCCCCCTACATACCCATATATTATATGTAGGCTAGCATGAAGTGGTATTTACTACCGCATGGAAATATGTCTAGGGAGACTATATGGTAAGTTAACATGGGGTATATGCCCCATTATCTGCGATCGCCTGCGATCGTTGCGATCAAATAGAAACACAATTGCGATCCCCTGCGATCGAAAGTTATCCCATAATCATAATCTATCGATTCCACTGAGCTGAAGGAATATGGGCGACAAAAGATGGTCAATTCTGCGATCGTCTGCAATCATATGGAAACCCTGAGGATCCCGAAACGCTGGGGGAAAAAACAAGACTGCTCGCAGTCTAGAAAGGCTTCCGGTTTCAAATTATTGTTATTTTTGAGTTATTTTTTGTAAAAAAAATACCTCTTAGTCGGCGCGTCGAGTATGTCGTGGACGGGTCAATGGATCAGTGAGTCAGTGAGTCAATGAGTGAGAGATGTATGTATGTCACACCAATCAGATCAGATCTACTATAAACAGCCAATCAAATTTCTTGTTTTAAAGGTAAATGGTAAATGAGAAGATTTGATCCCGATACAGTTCAGAACGGCCATATTTATTCTTCTATAAAAGAGGAGGAAGTATTCATATATTGGGTTTACTTCGGCATTTTCTGTGCGTTAGGTTGAGGATTTTAGTTATGGATGAGATGAGCCTTGAGGTTTGAAACAGTGCGCGAGCTAGTTGTATGCAAATGAACGAGATGTTGTTATTTTTAGTTACAAAGGTAACTTGATATTTTTGTTTTTCACACGGAGTAAATTCAATTAGACGTCACGCATCGTTGCTTCTAGTCCTTAGGAATTATTTTAGGGGAGACGAGACTATTTTGATTTGAAAGAGTTCGAACGTTTACAATAGGTACAGGTAACGATTGTTTTGTTCTTGTTGCATGCAAATATAGCGAGATATTTTTATTTTTAGTTAGAAACGGTAATTTGACACTTTTGTTTTTCACGAGGGAGTAAATTCAATTAGAGCTAACAAATCGTCAGCACCTGTTCCCACGAAATACTTGCTATTTTTAGTTGCAA
>JAHPZR010030396.1:0-23115 GCA_019787425.1 Platygyra sinensis | reverse complement strand
CTTATCACGCTCTGTTTTTTCTCTCCGTCCTTTCCCAGCAACACCAGGCTTGCAATCAGTTTTTTTAGTTTTCCCAACGCGGACCGTGAAGACTGAAAACGCCAGTCGTGTATTGCTAGTTTTGCAGCTGGTGGACAGGAAAAAGAAAACAAAAGGAAAAAAGAAAAAGGTCTCCTTTAACAAATCCGTATGCGGTTGCCTGCCGATTTTGTCCTTCCGTGATTGTTTATGCTACGAACGCCTAAAAATGGTGATCTAGCTAAACCCAAACCATACTAGTCAACAACACTTTTGCCGGAGAGTGTAACGATATTGTGTAATAGACACAAGACGTATGATATATCAGCTTGGCTCTATATTGTCAAATCTCAAAAAGCATCAACAAGATGACGTCACCAGAATCAAACCAAGAACCTGGCGATCGTGCGCGGATCAGGAACTGGAGGGACTTGGAGGTCACCCAGGAACGTCCGCCCGCCATACGGCCGGCTAAAGATTGCGGAGCCCCGGGCCATTCTTATAGCCGTAATTAAGAGCATACTTTGAAAGTATGATACTGACTAATAATCTAGAGAATATAATTCAGTATACTGATATGGACAAAACGAGGTCCGATTGGTTCAGTCGGTTCAGGAGGATGTAGGACTGTCTGAAACTTGTTGAGTAGCTATTCAGTCGAGTAACGAGTGAAATATTCTCATGCTTTTCCTTACTAGCAGGACCTCAATAAATATTTTTTCAGACAATCTTCTACCGCTAAGAGCACATAAGCTACTCTCCTGAATAACTTATAAGTCATATGGCTTTTTAAGCGGTTAAGCTGAGTGGGATGTAGAGAGTGAAGAGCTCTTTTTTTTCTATTTTTTCGTCACTAATAACCGAAACTACCCTTACGATTGAAAAGAACGTCCGATCTCTTGATTAATAGTTAAACGCTATAAGAACAACTTATTTATATGAATTGAAACAGAATATGCCAATTAATTTCATTTTTCTTTTAGTTTTTGCACTTTTAAGTTTTATGACAACACATCGCGAACAAAATACCACAACTACTTCACAAAAATTCGATAAGTACGATTCTATAGTTAGGAGCTCAATGGCTAACTTAAATTTCTCGAAATTTCCTTGAGCCCGGAAAAGGCTTTAAAATCCACCTAAATCTCAGTCGATCTTTGCCAACTGATTGTTTTTTAATCTCAGAAGTCTTTTGCCGTAGAAATAAGTTTAGAGTGCCCTCTTTGAGATAATCCTGAAAGTGCTCAGTAGCGACCAACAGCTGATTTCTTCTCACCATGATAATACATTTTCAAGCCGACATGTTTTGAGAATTCAAGAAATGATCGTTTCGCCTCGAAATCATTCCGTGATTCTTGCCATGGCCGCTGAGATAGCAATCCCTTGTACCGGAAATACAGTGCTGTTATCAACACAACCCTGGCTGTTATCCGCAGATTAATGTTGTACAAAATTCACACTTTTGTGTTTCCTTTTTTTCTCCGCCACTCATCCACGAAACCCATTTAAACACGTGTATTTATGCCTGTTCGAGATATTAGCATAATCACTATTGAAGAATGATCAACTGACAGCAAATTTGAAACACAAACAAGCACCGCGTTATCAATTGACGGACAGTAATCGTCACCGTCCTCACAGGCGTCAAGCTGTACACCGCAAGAAATTTGTATTTTGACGATGTTTACTTCCTAAGAACCCATTCAAATGGACGGATGTGATTAAAACTTGCCGAAGAGCTTCGGAGTTCCCGCTGTTTTCAGCCCAAACACATTTCACAAAAGAAGACGGGGCGAATCGTAAACGTTTCGACTAGATAACTGGTAAGAGCAGGTGACGTGTTGATTTGCTTGTGAAGTCCATCTGAAGCAACAGTCATGTCGCACAATTTAACAACGACTGGTTTCCTGTGGGTCTTTTTGTCAGTTTTAAGCGCGCTTTCAACTTCTGGCGGATATTTTCTACCTTACTGGGTAGACGGAAAAATCTACAACACAACAGTGTACTTGGGTGTCTTTCGTCGCTGTAACTTCTTGGTAAAAAGAGACGATGGACTCTCAGTCCTTGAACGAGCGTGTGGTCGTTACGCTAGTTTTCAAGACATTCCTTCCGAGGCATGGAAAGCTAGTACTGTGATGATGGGCATCGGCTGTGGAATCTTGCTTCTTGTTGCTTTGACAGCCATATTTTCCTGCTGTTTAAAAGACATCGTCACAAAAACTTCTGCTCGTGTTGGAGGAGGATTCCAATTTTTGGCTGGTAAGTATTCGCTACGCACAGGCACAAATGTATTAAATTAATTCAATTATATAGGTGTCGATGTACTTAAAGAACAATTTCTTCCCTCGAGTTCTACACCTCGTGTGATGGATTGTTTGCTTTATTAATAGTTTTCTGTTTAGGTTTCACAAGTGCCTTCTTATCTACAACGATGAAACATGATTTATCAAGTGACAAGTATAAAGTAACCCCTTTGGAAACGTGTCTTTTGTTTGAAGCTGTACAACTACACGCGCAATTAACTTCAAATGTTTTCGAAGTTCAACACTCAAGATTTGTCTTTGGGGCTTCGGTAAATCGTATAAGCATGAGCGGTGACTCAGATCGGAGAAAAGACATACAAAAAACATCACGAACACAGCTTCCTTAACATTGTAAACAGTATTTGTAGCAGTTTGAAGTTAAACGATTTTTTTTTCATTTGCTTTTCTAACTTCTCCAAAATTCTAATAGTTCAGCAAATTACACTGAAATGAATTGTGGTTACACAATGGCCTCGCCGCCAAAGTTCTTTCGGACAGAAGTCACACACATATTACAAATTCCCGCAAAATTAACAAGGGCTTAGCTAACAATGAGATTTATTTTGATCTGATCCCACTTCAAAGCGAAATTTCGAATGCTAATAAAGAATACATCGCTCGAACTAGAAAACAGGTAATACACATCATTTGTGAGTCAAGTTATGAAAGAAATGCCCGCGGGTCATTCACCACCAACCACAGGAAATTGACCTGAATATCATGTTCAAAAGGAAATGTTTTTGTTTTATAAACAAAGCTTCGTTTTTCCGCCTTTGATATTGAATCTAATAAACACAGGTGGAATTCACCAATAGCGAGCCTTTTCGTGGTTTGAAACGCATAAACCATTATTAACTCGTTCGTGATGGAAATAAATTCATTAAATTCCCAATGTCCAACTTAATACGAAGGGAAGGAAACGATTAGCAAACCTTTAATATTTAAGAGCCGGTCCTTTAAAAGGTCAAGGCACTTTACAAATATTGAATTTTTCTTTTCTCTTCAAAGGGAATTCAGTAACTTAATTTTAGAAGGTTATTATTTTCAGATTAACTGAATGACCTACCACAAACAACATGTCAGAAAGCAATTTATAAATACTTAACATAGCAGAGGTTTAACGGCATTTCTAAATCCAGCGATGTTTATACAAACTTTAACGCCATTTTCATTTGCTGAACACAGTGCTGACACTTGGATAAGTGTGTGTTTGTGTGTCAGAATTTTCCTTGCATCCCAAACCGTTTGCATCATACCCACAACCAGCTGTACTATAGCAACTAAACAACTAAATTCTCTTTACACATTCATGAGAATTACACAACTGATCAACGGCGCACCTTCATGGTATACAGTAGAACTAGAACCCTCTTGTAAGAGGATCGTACAGGGGTAGGGGGTCCTCTGGCACGGTTCACGAACAGAAAAAATAGAGGATAACGGATCACAACTAACCTTTTGTTTGATGTCGTTGCCGTCAGTTGCTGTCGTGTTTTGCGTAGACTGCAAAACAGTCGTATTTTTTGCGAACGCGAGCGACGGTCCATAATCGAATGAAAGGTCTGGAGCGAATGTAAAAACGGCCGGCGAGGCTGGCTCGCGTGCTTCACACTCGAGGATCACGCTTACGGCGCTTCGCGCTTTCCGAAAACGTCCGAAAACGACTGTTTTGAAGTCTATGTTTTGCGCAAGGACCCTAATGTTAATCTGAAAATTGTAAAACTGACGCTGTTAATGTTTCACTGACGCGTGACGTGACATCTTTGGGAATGGCCGTGCCGTTTTCTGATTTGTATGATAAGGTTCGGATACTCTTACGAAGACTTGCCGAAAACCATATATACACCGTACTCACTCGACTGCGGGGCGTAAAAAAACAGGCTAAGAAAGAGCAAACTGGAAAGAAACGCATCGAAAAAACTAATCACTAATATTTGTTTCCTTTTTTTCTACTTCACAGGCTTCATTCTTGCCATATCTTGCGGTATTTATCCCTCAGGCTGGGGAAGTGTTGAATTCAAACAAGCTTGCGGGAACGACGCCAATTTCTACAAACTTGGACATTGTAATTTAGGCTGGGCATTCTTTGTATTCGTAGCAGGGACTGGCTCAGCGTTCATTTGCGCAGCTCTGTCGAAACGAGCAGGAAAACAGAAAAAGATGTCCTATTCTCGAACTAGCATCGAGAGATCCAACAGTTTTTTTGATGTAGCAAGCATCGCATCTCTCGGAAGCTTTCTTGTGGAAAACAATTTAAAGAAACTACACCCTTACAAGTAGCCATGTACGTTGGCAACCAATGCAAGATGAAATATAGGACTATTCACGAAAGAAGCGCTGACGAACTGGAAAAATGTCTTATTCAGGTTGTTGAAAGTTTCCCTGAGGACTTATGTCTGTCAAACTTAGAGTGACGTTATCACAGCTAACCAATCACGACAGGCGAAAATGACAAGTGAACCAATCAAAACCATCAAAGTTAAGAGCTACATCGTAGGTGCAACGCGCGTCAAGCGCGGGAAATTGTATATTTTCGATGCTAGTCGACACAGTTTTCACAAGAGTAACCCTGTAACACAGTTGAGTTTTAAACCTGTAAATGCAATTCTTTTTTTTACTTTACAAAGAAAATAAGCACCTCAAAATAGACGGTAACGACAGTCTAAAAGCAGTCTGTATGACAGGCTGAAAGTAATACTCAAAAACTTAAGCGCATTTTATCTTTTTCACTCGTGAGTCAAAATCTCAGTTTCAGTACGTCACCCGGCAGTTCTTCAGTTCTGCTAATAAACTGATATATCCTCTATATCTAGCCGAAGGAAATAAAAATCGAGAAAGCCCACCACGTGACCTGCAAATAACTGGCTATAATGATCTGCTCATGCGTAATACTGTCTAAATGTGTTTTGCTGCAAATATTATTCTGCTCATGCGTAATTGTAATCACTCTCTTTAGTGAAAAATGTCAGATCGCTTCCCTGAGCTGTCAGAGAGCTAGTGATTAATATATGGAAACTAAAACGATTATTGAACTCGGTTATTGCAAAATACCGTGATTTGTCAGAGTCTCGCAGATCAATTATTTGCCTCAGACTTTGGCAAATAATTGGTCTGTGATCTGCTCGCCACTCGCTGAGCTGAGTGAGAAACTACAAAAAACTACAAAATCAGCACGCTGCCAGAGTAATTACTAAATCAAGTTATAATACGAACTCTAGCTATCTTCTCAACTCTCTCAGCTGGGATAACTTATCCGTTAGAAGGACGAAGTAAAAGACAAATTTAATGTAATAAGCTCGCCCCAAATTATCTTTGTAACATGTTCACTCCGAGAATTTCGTCTTTTGATCTTCGTGACGCAAGTCAAAAATTGTACTTGCCGAAACCGAGAACCGACTACCTGAAGCGTAGTTTCAGTTAAAGCGGAGCTTCTCTTTGGAACGATTTTCCTGAGGATATCTGCACTACAAAATCTCTACGCAACTTCAAGAGAAGAATTGATAAATGGCTCTCTGTATCGGACTCCCACACGGCAAATATGTAAACCAGTAAATAGAAAATTTTACTTAAGATGAATTTCTTCTTTGTTTTCTATTGTTATACTGATATTTTTACCGTGTTTTAAATAAAGATTTCATTCATTCATTCATTCAAATCACGATATTTTTCTCAAACTCTATCGATAATTGTTAATTCAGTTCATGCAGCCATTTCCTCGCGGACCCATTTGCGTTAGCCGGCATGTCATCAACTTAATCCCTTGATACGATCATACCAATAAAAGATCTCACTAAAAGTTTCATGAATTTTATTCAACTCCAGGTCCGAACATTACAAATCTGATACCTACTTTTTGCTAATTTTGTCTCACTTAAAATACTATTTATTCTCTTTGCAACAGTGAGTATACGTTAGTTATTTAAAACTAAGATCTAGCTCAGTTTTTTTTTCTTTTGCGTTCCCTCATACAATATTACAGAATTCTGTTCTAGTAACTTTCTTATTACAAATCATTACGGAGGACTAGGGGAGGACTAAGTACCAGTTGAGAGCGAAAAGCCGCAAATTGCAAACACGGCACCATTTCGACAACGTAGTAGTCTAAGCTAGCGAGGAAGTCATCTGTTCGGTCTTGGTACCATATCTCCGCCTTTGCATGACGACTGAACACAAAACCGAAGATCACTTCGCAATTGATCTCATAGATTTTCTACAATAAATCATCAACACAAGGGCAATAATTTAATGCTACCGGGGGGCGACCCTGTATTGGATTAGCATCCCATCCAGAGGGGAGCAGAAATACTCCTTGTCGCTTCATGCTATAGAAACCGGGATAAGCTCCGGCCTGATGTGAGCCACTTGGCTCGTATGTAGACTTTGTACGTACTTCCTACAAGGCCAAGACCAATTTCAGAAGTTGTCATCAGTTCAATTGTTGTTTCTTAAGTGCAGTATATTTCCTTTTAACGATTAGCGTAACGCTGCGTTATTTAAAAATCGTGGCCATTTTCACATTTAACACTAAAAAGTAAATACAACAAGACTCGTGATTAACCTCATCAGCAGTCATAACGAATTGAACGTCTTTGTTATACCTCCCAACTCAAGTACGTGTTCTGATTAGAGGAGAACGTGTCACGTGTCGTTGGTTAAAACTCACTAACTCCTTAGGACGAACAAAACTCTCTAACTCCCCACTTGTACGTGATCAGGACGTGTTCCTTGAAACCGCGGTAAATTTGTGTGCCGACGCCGGCAAACGATTTTTTCGGATTTTTCTTATCTATTTTTGAAAGGGGAGGTATAACAAAAAAATTTTATGACTGGCACGGCGAGAAGCAGTGAGTAGATTGTTTCCCCTCGACCCTCAATGTTCCCCTCAGCTTCCCCACGGGGAACATTGAGGGTCTCGGGGAAACTAAACTCACCTTTTCCCTAGAGGCCACTCATACAGCGCTTATTTAACTCACTTTTTACAAACGACTTCATTTATAATCTCAGCCTTCTGTTTAGTGCACGTGCGAACTGACGGCATTGACAGGCGCACGCAAAATTCCGCTATGTGCGTAAGTGGCTTCTGCTTGCATGTGCACAACAGAATCCACTTATAGGAGGAAAGAGACGTCACAAGCACGTGTCAAATAGACGTCATTTGCACGTGCAAAAAGCACTCCCTTGCACGTGCGAGTAAAATTTCCTTGAATGCAAGTGAAATCAATATCAATTACAAATGCAAACAGAAGTCTCTAGCACGTGCAATCCTGAAAACGCCTTTGACCGCACGGGATAGGAATATATATTAATGCAATCTCAATGGTCAGGATGATGTTCGATCTCTACCATAATATCGCCTTCAGCAACTTTATCACCAGCTTGGAAATTTATTGTCTTCACCTAAAAGAAGATGGAAGCGAAACTGTCACGGAAGAAGGTCAGCAATGTATTTTTGATACGATCCCTAAGGCCTCAGGTTTTCACTATGATGCACAAGCTCACGGTAGAGAGGACGCCTGTACCTCAAGCATAAACACAAGTATGCGATAGCGAGGAAGCGCACAACACAAGAATAAGCACGAGTACAAACAAAACTTTTTTTCTTGTGCTTGCGCTTACGTCCGCCATCTTGTTTTACTGTATTGCGAGGGTATGGACGTACTTATGTTTGTGTTATGGGTGTCCTCGCTATATACGCGTGCTTTTGCTTATGATGTAGTTAAAAACCAGGCTTAATAAGCGGTTTGCCGTATGACGGATGCTTAGTCGATAAATTAAAAGTCTTGAAAGTACGGCTTTCCCAAAGTTCTGGCTGGAATAAGCTGTTAACGAGTATTGCTTACCGTGCCAGAAACACCAGCGTGCAAACTGTTCTGCATCTTCATGGCTTCCACTACCGCTAGTTCTTGTCCTTCATGAACCTGATGAATGAAAACAGGAATGTTTAGGAGACTATGAAGACGTCTTCATAGTCTACTGCAAACGGCTTTCGGCCCGTCAAGAAAGCACTGAGCTCACATGAGCACGGGGAAGGGAAGGTCTGTTTGACTAGCCAAATGTATGACGTACCGTTTCTCCAACACTGACTGCAATTGACACCACTGTTCCAGGCATGGGAGACTTGAGAAATGGAGACATGTCCTCCTGCATAACACAAAGAGAATTATTAATGTATAAATACCTAGACAAAGAACAAAATTCCCTATCTTACAGTTAAGCCAAGTTAAGCGGAGTCGAGTAAAGTCAAGTCATGTTATGTCATGCCAAAAAAGCTAAGTCACGCCATGTCACGTTGGGTCAGATCGGGTAACATCAAAAAAGGTTGAGAAAAGCCAAGTCATATGAAGTCAGGTCGACCGTCGAGCCAAGACAAATCAGCTAAAGTCAACTTCAAGTTGGGTATTGGTTGAGTAAAATCAATTAACATTACCAAAATTGTCAAGTCATCTAAATTCAATTACCAAGTTATGGATAAATAAGACATCGCTCATGTTTAAACTTCAAACCTTTGACGTGTATAGTCGCGCGAGAGGAAAAATTTTCTTTCATGATTTTCTGAAAGGAATCACAGTAAACTATTTGCATTGCGGCTCAAAACCGGTTTGCCTCAATTTAACATACCTCTACTTTCTCTGGCATGTACTTCATGTATTCGTACTGTTCTTTCGTGTGCACTCGCAGCTTGTACTAAAACAACGACAAAGAAATCAAAAAAAGGTCAAATTATTTACAACCCAAAAAATTAACAAAGCAAAAAAAGGTGACATGAATTTCACGTAGTTACAGTTTAAATCACCTTCAAGCACTTACCGTCGTTCCGTAGTGCTGAATTTTAAAGAGATTTCCTTCCTTCTTTAACGTCTACACAACAAAAAAGAATAAAGTACTGCTTATTACGTGCCTCAACTTATGGCCCCGGGTCAAACGTCGATCTTCATACGAGACGAACCAAATTGCAATTTAATCGGATAATGTTGGTCGATCTAAATTCAGTCAGATGAACTCAGTTGAGTCAAACATCGAGCTTATCATGAACTAATTTGCTCAATTAGTTCGCCTCATGTGAAGTTCGGCGTCTGACCTGAGTGGACAAAAATGCGCGTATACATAAATCAGTATTGATGTCGGTATTCCATAACTTTCAACATTCGTTTCACTAAAACTTGCCTAAGTCATCGTTCATTTAAACGACGCGTTTCAAAATCTGACACGAGAGCATTTTGTCCATTTTGGCAAATCACCGAGAGGCACATTCTTCCAGTACGTTGTTTGTAATTCGACCCAGTCTTCCTCAATCTCGTTCCACTTCGGTTTATAAATCCCTCCACTGACGACCCCCTGTCACAACGGCTACCCCTCCACAGCCGCCTTTCTGTATCGTCCATTCATTCACTCTTATTTTAACCTCTCTACTCAGACAACGACCACCTCTCCACAATGGCAAGGGACACTAAAACGCGCCTCAAAGTACTAAAATAACTTCTCCAAAACGGCCAGGTTATCAATGGCTGACAAAGGGTGTTCACCAAACCCTGTGTTATATTGTAAAAGGTCATGACACTTGATCCGTATCACGCGTTGCTTATATTTGTTTCCGTTTAGTTTCTGTTTTTTGGTATATTTTGATTGTGTTATGTATTTCTATGCTACTGCCACTGTCAGCATTTTTTTCAAATATGCAAATGTTGTATCCGCAAAAAAAGCAGGTGTCATAATACACCTCTACCTCCGCATAATGGCCGCCTCTCTACAAAAGCCACTTTACTTTGTTATTGTTCCCCAAGTGGCCGCGTTGTGGAGAGGTTCAACTGAAACAGTGTTAACTGGTCTATCTCATTTATCTCTGATCACTCTAGGCTTTCTTCGATCTCAGAATTGTTACAGAACTTGCTGAAATATCACAACTACCAACAACGAAATCTTCTTTAGTAGGGTTAAGAAACAATTTCCAAGTTGCCTTCTATCTCTCTGTGAGAACGAGTCTTCGTGCGAAACCATTCATATGTATATGTTATTCACCGGCTGGGAGGTCCGTATTGGGAAAAACTGTGCACGAGGTCTCGAGTACGGCCCGAGGGCACAGTTTTTTCCAATACGGACCGACCAAGGCCGGTGAATAACATTTTTATTTATTTCTAAATTATAACTTTGTACATCACTCATGGTAAAGCTTGTTTGAGTTTCCTCAGCGTTGTTCTCTTTATCCTCTTCGTTTGGGTAATAAAATTCGCTTTCACTGTGATAGCTTTCTTCAGAATCCATTTTTTTTATGAGAAAGTTGAACAATAACACTGCTCTATTGCAAAAAAAACAATTAAGACAAATTGAAATTTCGCTCTTTCAATTCTCAACTTCACTCTGTGCTTAGCGTAGTTGGTTACCATGAGCGTGGTCAGGAGATAGGAAAATACTGCCCGCTCCCGGAACCAATCAGATTGCAGGATGCTCAGGATACCGCCCGCTCACGATCAAAGAAATAAATAAGAAAATATATTCCGCCTGAAGGTTCGTTTTCATGTAAATCAAACTCGTTTTCATTTGAAAGGTTTTGCACTTAGACTCGTTTTGAAACCGAGGCACAAGGTGACTCGGAAATGACGCATTACGTAACCGTGTAATAATGAGTAATTTGATATTCTAACCTGTAACAGCACGTTATTGCCATTGATATTGGCTTCAAATACAGGATCTGCCAGCCCGGATGAGGTGCTGAAATCTACTTGTCTTCCATCCATGGTGACCTAGGAGGCATATTGAAGAAACGAAGAAACTGGGGTTGTTTCTAACTATTGTGAACTCTTCCGAAAGCAATAATTACAACTAAAAGAAGTTCAGTGTTAAAGAGACGAGTTCCAAAATTCGAAAGGAAATTGCTCCAAACTTAAAAACGCAAGAGTTTTTCTTGCCCCCCACCCCTAAGAAGGGGAAGGGGTATTTGTTGAAACATTTGGTGGATGTGCAAAACCCTTACCCCTGTTTGCAATTTTCCCTACCATTTCAAACCCAACCCAAACCCTATTACAGACCAGACTCTTCCGCGTTCTACAGACATACTCGCTTCACACCAGACATGCCCAAATTCAATAGCAAGGTGCACAAACCATACCCTATGTCAAAACAACACGGCTCAAAAACCATATTCTTTAGCGCCACACATACTGATACAGCCCGTATAAGGGGATGCACCCCCCCCCCTCCCCCGTGTTTCTCCCTATTATAGTCCACTTCGTTTTCTTCAGTTGTCATTCATCCCAGTTTTGTCGAGCTCTAGTTGTATGTTGTGGCCTTCTCTAATCAATCAACTAACCTGGAAACTGCCATCTGGTTTTGATTTCACAAGCATTGGATAATCTGCTTTCTGTAGAGTAATCACAAGATCCCATTGCGATTGCCTCTTACTTACAGCGTTGAGCCTAAAAACCAGGTACAATCCTAAGTTAAATAGATTTATCTGAAGGTGTTATTAAACAGCACGAATTCTCAGGTATAAAATGCGCAGAGCCCATTAGGTTTTTCTTACGAGAGTGTAAACAATTAAAATAAAATATATCATACATAAACATCAACTGCTGTCAGGCCGCTTCTCCTCTTTGGGTCCGACGAGTGTTATAGCGGAGCTCTGGCGGCCCCAAAGACCGCCAAGCGGAGCCCCATAACCATATAGGGAAAAAGAAACCCATGAATTGATTTTCTCATGGTTATCATGGGCAGCGGTATCTCTCGTGGGCGCGTACGCACGACGACGATGGCGACGACGGTGAAGTAGTGCAGCATGGCGGCCATACTCCAAATAATAGGTTGACATGTGACAGAGATATTGGACGTCTATGTTATGATCAATAGGCTAGTTTCGAATTGTGCAGAAACAAAAGAACAGAGTCGAGGTTCAGGGGAATAATTAGCATTTTGTATTGTTCATAACAAAGGAAAATGCAAATCATTCCCCTGAACCTCGACTCTGTTCTTTCGTTTCTGCACAATTCGAAACTAGCCTATAGCCCTTTTCACGGTTAGTTTTTCTCATTTGCATTACAATGTAATCCAACGTGGATGCGAGGCAATTTCGGGCTAAAACTGCAAAACAGCCCGAAATTGCCTCGCATACATGCTAAATTTTATTGTACTGCAAATGAGCAAAGGTAACCGTGAAAAGGGCTATTGACACCTGTCAAAACAAGGTATCAGCTGACCAGTATCGCGTGACCATATCTCGGGCTCAAGTGTACAGCTCATTGAGGTCACGGGTTTTTTTTAATTTGACCGCTGACCAAGTGCGGGTTTTCGATTGGATCGCAGGCTCATGCCAGGAATACTTGTTGAAAACAGGGCAGGATTGTTCGGAACCCTGTTAACGCTAGCCCAGGATTAAAATTTATTCAAATTACAACTTTTTCTTCTATACTAATATTTTTTGCTGTTTTGTTTTGAGTATATGGTGATTATAATACTCAAAACAGAAAGTCACACAGTAAACAGAAAACCTCACCGCAAAGTTACAAAACTCAAATCAACATTCTACCGTTTCCTGGGTTAGCTCAATCGGGCACTGAACAACCCGGCCAAGGAGCTACGCTTTTAGGCTGGCCTAAATCTATATGTTACTTGGAAGCGAACGCAAAGAGCGGTTTAGACGAGAAAGAATTGGGGCGAAAGTGCCGCGTTCATGTCTCGTTCCAGTCCATTCTAGTTTGAACCGTCTCTCAGTTTGAGACTTCTCTAAACAAGTGAAACTAATAATAGTTATCACTAAAGCTGCCCCCGCTTTCTTTTATTTCTGCTGATTGGAAACAATTATATTGAAAGTTATTGTATGAACTAAAATTTTATATTTTTTTTTAAACTATGTCACTCATACTGTTCAAGAAACTTAGGTATATTATCATAAAATTAATATGATCCAAAGAATCAACTAAGTTACCTAAACCAACACATTCTGTTTAACTCATTCCATCACATGATATATTCTTTACATAATACTCTCGCGAAGTGCATTCTGGAAAAAAATATCCAGCCACTCTGTTTTCTAGTCTGATACTGAAACAAACCAGTTGTCTTGATATACACTCTTTTTTATATATAGAGGATATTACACGACCGCGCGTGGATATGAATTTTATCTTCTCGTGTTCAACTCGATATCTCACTCGTTCGCTGCGCTCACTCGTGAGATATCGAGTTGAACACGAGAAGATGAAATTCATATCCACAAGCGGGCATGTAATATTCTGTTTATTATATAAACACCAGATAAACTCCTGTGAAAAAGGCGCGATTTATTATGTAACCATAACGACGGTGGTCTCTTCACGTGTGAAGATATGAAGTTTTCGCGGGAAAGCTCACTTGGTATTTCACTGGTGTTTATATAATAAAAGAATATATTTTATAACAATATCTAGGCTGAAATTTGCAAAATTTTAAAAAATATATTTTTTTGCTGAAATATATTTTTGAGTATATGGTGATTATAATACTCAAAACAGAAAGTCACACAGTAAACAGAAAACCTCACCGCAAAGTTACAAAACTCAAATCAACATTCTACCGTTTCCTGGGTTAGCTCACTCGGGCACGGAACAACCCGGCCAAGGAGCTACGCTTTTAGGCTGGCCTAAATCCATATGTTACTTAGAAGCGAACGCAAAGAGCGGTTTACACGAGAAAGGATTGGGGCGAGAGTGCCGCGTTCATGTCTCGTTCCAGTCCTTTCTAGTTTGAACCGTCTCTCAGTTTGAGACTTCTCTAAACAAGTGAAATTATTACTTTATTTACTGTCTAACTGGAGACTGACTAGAAAACGTTTGGGCTACCTCAGTCTCAAGACTCAAGTTCTACATATTTTTTGGTTTTTCTATTATATATACGTTTTTATGCACGAGTGATTAAAGTTGTTGGTTTTGTCTCACCTCACATTCGCTGCCTGACTTCAGGAGAAGAACAAACTGCCAGCAGTTGTTCAAGAAGAAAACACTGAAACGTTTGTGACTTCTCACAGCCCTCACTTACTTGTTCTGGTTCTTGAATGCTGTTGCCTTTCTTGCTCTTTGTACAAAGAAGTAAGCAGTTGTGGCCAAAAGTTCATCTCTCTCGTCTTCTGTCAACTGATGGCCTGTTACAAAGGGGAACCAGTAATCGTTGGGCGTTTGCCATCAACTAAAAATATCCGAACTTTGGAAATGTTCGCAAATGCATGGTGTGGACTTTTTTTTAGAACGTTTCCGGAAAATCCGAAAACTCTTAAATCCTGAACTCTTGACCGAATTTTCCGATATGTGTCAAATTTATTTTCCTGTTGGTAGCCGATTTTTTGTTCACCTGTAGATGAACTGTAGGGGAGAAGGGATGACGAAGTGGTGAGAGCGCTCGCCTCCCACCAATGTGTCCCGGGTTCGATTTCCGGACCCAGCGTCATATGTGGTTGAGTTTGTTGTTGGTTCTCTTCCTTGCTCCGAGAGGTTTTTCTCCGGGTATTTCAGTTTTCCCCTCTCCTCAAAAACCAACATTTCCAAATCGCAATTCGATCCTAGAATGCACGGACATTTCTGAACGAGTTCTTGTGAACTCCTTGATGCTCTGTGGGTAAACAAATTACATATCTACATGCCTTAATCTTCACTCGAGTAGTAAGCTTGTTATTTTATGGGTGAGTCAAATACACAACAGCCAAGTTCCCCTTAACATGAAGGGCCCATCAAATAAAATCAGTCGTAACAGGTGTTAAGGGTTAGAGCCCTTATTGACAGCCCTGGTCAGAAGTGTTACCTTTAAATCCTTTTGGATATTCTTGTGGGAGAAATTTGGTAGTGATGTCACCAAGACGGAATTTAGGATGATTAAGAACATCACGCAGAAGGGACACATTGTATGTTACACCTACGAAACATAAAACAGCAGAAATGTAATGAGTAAAACAGCAGAAATGAAACAAAATGTAAAACAGCAGAAATGTAACGAGTAAAACAGCAGAAATGTAACAAAATGTAAAACAGCAGAAATGTAAAACTTTCACATCTGTCAACATCACCCAGATTGTTTTTGGAAAGCAAAAGCTTTGCTATGACATGTTCAGAGAAAATAATACTAGTGTGTGGCCATTCATATAAAAGCTATTGAGCAGTACTTTTATGTGGTACTGTTTATTATGCTGTACAAGGTGGTTGTATCTTTAAAGTCTGTGTATGAAACCCTAATGTGCGACCATTCAAATGAAAGCTATTGAGCAGTACTTTCATGTGGTGCTGTTTATAATGCTGTACAAGGTGGCTCTAACTTTTGCATCTGCGAATGAAACCCTAGTGCGCACTCAAATGAAAGCTATTGGGTGTGATACCTCAGTCGTGTAGTAGTAAATATTGAGCTCTATCACGTGGTCCTGCTAAGACTAAGAAAGGTATCTTGCTTTACTTTGTTGTTTTTACCTCTGATAACATAAGAATCCAAGGCTTTGTTCATCAAATCAAGCGCTTCATTTCTGGTTTGCCCATGAGTTACCAACTAATGTAAATAAAAAAAGAGTATCCTTACATAAAGTCATCAATAAGGCAAGAAAAGGGCTACATGAAGAAAGATGGAAAAAGTGAAAGATTCACTATAGAAAGTTTACCTTTGATATCATGGAGTCATAATAAATGCTAATTTCACTGCCTTCAATGATACCACTGTCACAGCGAACCTAAAAAGGGAAATAAATTAGAAAGTGGGACTTGGAATATTTATTAACTCCCAGCAATATAGGCCCGTAATGCGTGCAAAAAGCATAATGCATATTTGTTTATGGAAAACTGGATCATAGGATAATGCAATTCAAGAGTTTTCATTGGCTTAGCCATCATTATGATACTACGCTCTACAAAATTAATATAGTAAGTGTACGCATAGCTTTTGGGGGTGTTTTTAATCTTTATTTTATTGTGTAATTCCAGAAAATATCCATACCTCTCTCACAGAAGGGATTTTTTTAAGACCCCCCACCCCTCTGGAAATTCCAATTAAGCTTCACACAATTCTTTAAATTTTTGGCCTTAAAGAACCCCCCACGCTCCAGGAAATTCCAATCCCTTCTGTGGGGGTAGTATGGATATTTTCTGGAACTGCACATTTTAGTTTGATATATTTTAGGGGTGTTTTTAATATAACAATTATCCCACTAACACTTGTTGGATATGAGATAATTATAGCAAACTTGACACTTTGCACCTCATTAACTATCTGGTGGGATAATAGTTAAATAAGTAGATAAGATACTGCACAGCAGCAAGAAGATATGAATTTTATTTTCAAGTGGTAAAAGCAATATTTTAAAAATGAGTGCTGCAAGTGAGTAAAAAAAGTTTTGTTTTTAACACGAAAAAATAAAAATTATTCATATCTTGAAGCCACCAGGTAACACACAACCATGAAAAAGTGGGAAATTGGATCATCGGTAGTGAAGATGTGGAAAATATGTCACTTGGGTCCTAGGAGTAGTTTTTGTATGAATTTTATATGAGAGGTGTATTTTCCATTAAAACACCCATGTCTATAATAATAAGGAGCACTACGAAGCTGGCTGTACAAAGCCAATTGTTCACATTACTGGTCTATGGGCAAATTGAGAAATCTAATAGACAGTGAGATGACCAAGGGAGGGGGGGGGGGGGGTCGCACTAGAGCGAATTTTTTTTTGGTTGGTCCGAAAGACCCAAAAATATGGGCACTGACCAATATTTTTTGGGCTCATTTTCCAGTCGCACATGAAGCCACACAACAAGGCTAAATTCTTGAGTAAACACTGATAAAACACTTTTGTAAACAATGATGAAATGTTTGTGCGCTTCTACTGTGCATCAATTTTTCTAAGTAAACACACAGTTGACATGTTTAATGAATTTTTGTTTTCTTTGGGCGATTTTGGAAAAGTCTGCCTGCCCCACCCATACACTATGGCATCCTTGATCTTTTTGGTTCACTGACTAATTTTTTCAAATTTTGCCCGTAAGAGTTGCATTAGGGAAAGCTCCAATTTCGGCCCAATTTTTGGTAAAACAAACAGAATTCACCCTGGTGCGACCCCCCCCCCCCCCCCCCCCCCCCAATTGATACAAAAAATACCAAAATAATGGAAACATGAAAAAATGTAAAAAAAACATACTCACATTAGGAAGATGAGTTGGTTCAATGTACTTGTATAACCTTCCAATGGAGGGTAAACCAAAATTCTTGTACGGATCCTTAAACAAGGAAGGATATAAATTAAGCATTTCCTTACAGTTATATCAATACGATTTTTCCAAGGACAGGTGACAACAGTGAGTGAAGAATATCATCTACCAAAGGACATTGTCGTGATGTACTTCCAAATTATCTTGACTAAACATTAAAGATATATATGGCAACTAATAAGGAGAATTGAGATTTTGAGCTTTGCAAAGAAAAGGAAGGAACCGTGAAAGCCATGACTGAGCTACAGCTCTTCTTATTTTCCTGTTATATCACCAAGGCCAGTAATCATTTTAAAAACTGGTCAATGAGTTAAGATTTGTTGCTTCCTTAGCCTGTAAGCATGCTCACGCTGGAGCCGCGAGTGTGAAATAGAGTGGCAAAGCTTCAAAACGAGAAACTCTTCCTTCACACCTCTTCACCAGACTCCTTCCCACAGGATCGCTTTGCTCTTTACAGCTTGTGCGCGTAACTCAAAGATGACCCTGCTCAAAGGCTATTACTTCCTTACAAGTGACTCCTAGTGAAATTTCTTGAAATAAATCACCTTGTCTCATTTGGCACCTTTCACTCTCTGGTGGTACTATGGTCAAACTGGAGAAAGTAGGAGTGGCAAAGAATTGTGAAAAAAATGAAAAATTAAACTACTGATCACAAAGCTCCAGCCCCTTACCTCAGCATACACTCTGCATTCCACTGCCCAGCCATTCACTGGAATATCAGCCTGGGTGATACTTAGCGGATGACCTGAAAGTTGAATAAGCAACACTTAAATGCAGAAAGTGTTTCATTTTGCAGCCTGAAACCCTCAGCAAGTAACAACCATGCCAAGAAAGTTCCCTGCTTCTTGAGATACCCTCTTTCTAAGGGTAATGATATAGTCTATGTGTTGTAGTTCCACTTTTATTTATTTTTTATTATTTTTTCTACTTTAAATTTTTCCAAAACAGTTTTTCACACTATCTAGGGGGTCCCATAAAAGAATATCATTGAAACCAAGCACCACCTCCTCACTCCCTAACCCTTAACCCTATTCCCACCATGATTACATATTTGTCCCACTCCCCACCCCAACATTTGAGCTACAACTACCACACTACAACTTTTGTTTTATTTTGTACTCATCCAGAATAAAACACCTGATCTCTGAATTTGTAGTCCAGTGTCATATGATTTTGACAGTCCAATGAGTTATTGGCCCGAGACACCCTCTTCCAATTTGACTAAAATTATACTCCAGTGTGAAAAAATTTAAAGCAGAGGTAAAAATTGAACCATATTGTCATACCTGCAGCAACTCTGATCATGTGTTCTACAAGATCGACCCCAGCTACCATCTCAGTGATGGGATGTTCCACCTGCAAACGAGTGTTCATTTCAAGGAAGTAGAAATTCTTCTGCGAGTCAACCAAACATTCCACAGTACCAGCTGAGTCATATCCCACTGCTTTGGCAAGAGCAACAGCTTGTTCTCCCATAGCGTTTCTCATGTCTGGATCCACAAATGGGCTACAAGAAACCATTTCAGTTAGCTGGACTCAACATATACAATGTAGTTTCACGCTTGTTGAAAGCATGAAGAAAGGGTATTGTAATCTGGCTCAAATGAGAAAAAGTGAGTTAAGGCAGACACGTTTGTCCTGCATAAATACTAATCTGAGATCTGAGGTGAAGCCGAGGGAAACATTGAGGTCAAGGAGAAACAAAACTCACTGTTTCCCGTGGGCCAGTCTTTAAGTGTTTTCTTATAGCTCCCAACTCAAAACTAGAGAAAACTGCCTACCAACTGGCTCATAAATTTGCAGCAGTTTCAAAGAGCAAGACCTAAGCATGTGCAAGTTGAAAGTTCATGTAATTATTTCCTTAGGGAGTTAGTGAGTTTTGGCACGTGACACATTTTTATCCAATCGGAAAATGTATTTGAAGTGGGGGTATAACAACAAAAATTAACTGATTTTTCACCTTGGTGATTCTTCAATGACCTTCTGGTTTCGTCTCTGGATAGAACATTCTCTTTCATTCACATAAACCTATTAGTAAGTGCAAAATGCAATTAAAATACTGTGAGAAACTAGACCTACAAAATAATAAGAGCACATGAATGCTATCTTGCACATACACACGACAAATTGACCTGGAGCTAGAAATTGCTCTTCGTGTAGAGAAATTAACTCATTTAAGTCATACCAAGCACTAATGATACTTGGATCTTTCTTCTCAATACCTGTCAGGTGGGGACTTAAAAATATTAAAATGAGATGTCGATCTTTTGAAGCCTAAGAATTAACTTTTAATGAATTAATATTACTACCACACAAATACATCAAATGGTATTAAATATGAATTTTCAACTTACAGCATTTCCATATTTGTCTCCCAGAACCTTTACAGAGGAGAGAATAAAATTAAGAGCACATTTTAAACTATAACCAAAAAGTTTCATGTCTGGACTCATCACTAACAAAGATTACATCTGCAAATCTTGCCACCAAAATTATAAAAGAATTATTGTTGGTATATTACTCATTTTAGCAGTTGGCAGGAGCATCTCATTGGTTGAACTAGCTGGTTTCAAAAGTATATTAAAAGCAATGACATTGACAAATGATACGGCAAGGTCGCACCTGAATCTCGATGTGTCTTGGATTGTCAATAAATTTCTCCACCAACAACCTGTCATCTCCAAAGCTGGAACTAGCCTCTTGTGATGAGAGCCGAAATCCTTCCCTAGTAAAATTTTCATTAGAAATTGCATTAATTTTATTTAGCTGTGAGTGAACAGCTTAAAATTACAAACAACTACGTCTTCAAATGAAATGTTGTGGTCTATAACAAGTTAAATTTATTTTAAAGCTTCTCACTTTGTTTCTTCATCATTCCAAGCTATTCTCATTCCTTTGCCGCCTCCACCTGCAGAAGCTTTGATCATGACTGGATAACCTAAAAATTCATACACAAAATAGTTTTATTTATTATCTAAAATTAAAGAATGAGGAAAACTGGGATTGTGAGAGGAAAAGTAGAAAAGCTCACAGAACAAATTAACCTCGGTGGTTTCAATAAGCACCGAAGTCCGATGAAGAGCGTCGGCTTCTTCGATTAGAGACGTCCGCTACTTTCTGCCTACATTGAAGTAATTAAAGAATGATCCTTTCAAACAAAATTAAAATTTATTTTGATGGGCTAGGATGTACTTTCTACCTCAATTTCGAGATCAAGGTCACGCCTCATTGCGTTAAGAAATCGTACTTATATTTATACACAATTTGATGCCCAGAACACTGGAAATAGTGTTTCAGAGCTTCCAGATTTCAAATTTTTCTGGGAGGGGGGGGGGGGGGCATGCCCCCAGACCCCCTAGCAAAAGGGGCCTTGCGGCCCCTTGTCAATACCGTCGCCTACTCTTCTCAAACTGGCTGCCTACTTCAAACTTTATTGAAACCCCTGAACCTAAATGGACCACAAGTTCAAATACATCATCATCATCATCATCATCTCCACTCTGACTAACTGGCAAATAATTAAGGCCACAATTCATAAACACCCTGCGATGAATTGAACCCTGGATATTTATCCCCTTAAGGCAAGTGCACATCCAACTGTCCCATTATACTGTTGCTTCACATGAAAAACCCTTTAATTCACCCCAAGAGAAGATCAGGAGATAGAAAGTTAGTATGAATTAATATTTGAAGCCTACCAATTTCATTTGCTATCCTGACTGCATCATTGTCATCCTAAAGAGAATGTGAAACTTAAATGTGAACATATATCTACTAAATTTGTACCACTCCTGTAAATCACAAAAGTTTCACTACTGTTTGAAATTTTGTTAGGACATTATTCTTAGAACTGAATTCCCAAAACAGCAGAATCCTCGACTGTGTCATAGTTTACATGCAGTCTTTTACGTGTGCACCTGTCTATCAGTATTGTATGAGCATGCTTACTCAAATAAAGAATGTTGTGTTTTGCTGCACTGACTTTTCTTGAATCTTGACCATCCTGACTGTAAACTTAAAGAACACCCTGCATCAACACAACACTCACCTTAACAACTCCTTCAAACCCAGGGATGATGTTCACACCAGCCTTCTTCCCAATCAGTTTGCTTTGTATTTTATCACCCATGGCTTGCATAGCGGATGCTTTTGGACCAATGAATGCAACCCCAGCTTTTTCCTTTTGATAAGATAAAAACTGATAACTTACAGAAGAACGGAAGAACTTAGGCACATTAACATAGCTTTCTAAGAAGGAAATAGCCACAGGGTTCGTACACTTATGACTTGTCAAAATTCCATGACTTTCCATGACTTTTTTCATGACTTTTTGAAATATTCCATGACCTAAGTTAAGCTGTTTCCCTCCGGCAGTAGTGTCAAAAGAATCATTTATTCAGCTGAAATTACAATTGATTTTTGGACTTGCCAATTAATTTTTCAACTTTGGATCTTAATGCCTTTCATTCATAGAAAACATACTGATTTTCCATGACTTTCCATGACCTACACCTAAATTTCAGGACTTTCCAGGCCTGGAAAATGAAATTGTAAAATTCCACGACTTTCCAGGTTTTCCATGACCTGTACGAACCCTGAGCCAGCACCATAAGCCACTGAAAGTATAACTTTTGCCAAGTGAAAAGTGTATCATCCACTTCAAATAGTCTGACAACAAAGTACCCCATTTGTGACTCTTTTGTCAGTCTATAATTGGAACTGAAATAAACACTTCTCTGGTGCTTACAATATAAAAATATGATTAGGTTATTGACCAAGTGTGACATCAAGATAGCTGGACATTGGCCGAGTTTTTTTTGTGTGGTTATAGAGGAGGCAGAATCCAGGGCCAAATATACGCAAAACAAGAATGAGGCCAATATCCAGCCATCTTAATCCAAACAAGCTTCAAAAATAAAGGATTATTATTGTATGGAAAAAGAATACTATTTTCTTGTGGAACAAGGCAGGTTATACTGAGCAGCAAAAAAGCTCCATCTGGCCCACTCAGGAAGCCAATCACAGTACAGGATTCAGTTCATCTTGCCTGCTCACAGAAGTAGCTCCATATAATAACACAAATAACTGATCAAAGTAAGATTACCAGTCTAGCTACAAACTTGCTGTTCTCTGACAGAAAACCATATCCGGGATGAACCTGCAAGACAGTCAATTATTTAGAGTATAAGAAAGCATACTAGTTACTGAACAAGGCAGGAAATTTAAAATGATGATTCCTGCCCGCACTTGAACATGGACTGTCTGATCTGGAGAGGGCTTCATGCTACTTTATATGTTGCCTGTTCTGGGGTCTCAGTTTGTGGGGAAAAGCAAAAGAGAAAGAAGAAGCCTTTTCACCACTTGTTCTTTACACTGCAGTAACCTACAGTTACCAAACACCTGAAACAAATCTGTGACAAATCTGAAAAATGGACATCTAATATATTATACCCTCCTTGGAAGGTCTGAAGGCATGTTACCCTTAATTATGCTAGAAATTGGAGGTTCGAAAAAGTTTTTATTTTCCCCAGACTAGTTTTAAAAATTCTTTTCCAAATACAGTTGAGGCGGCTAGTGGAAAAGGGGGATAATTGACG
>JAHPZR010030395.1:0-32738 GCA_019787425.1 Platygyra sinensis | reverse complement strand
AAGACATTTGTTTTTGGCACGATTAAGCACGGTGATTTACCACCACAGGTGGTTAAACATGGGTCTTAAAAGGGTATTGACTGAGGTTTCAGGTTTGAAAATGCGAATGAAATTAACGTATTTTGGTGTTAAAAAGGTCAGGACTTACTGAACTGGGCGTCGCCACCCTGCACACCCCTACGAACCGACTCTTTAGGATACCGGGGAAAATCGTTCAGTGTATTCCCTTCCCTTATAGTGTTTATTAAATCAGTGAAACTACTTGCTCTTGTCTTGTAATTAAGAACGAATAGTCAACAGTCGTGCATCGATGACTATAACTTCTATTAGAGAACAAGAACTCGAATAATTGCTTAACATTAAGGACATTTAGATTGGACTCCCGAGTACGTGATAGAGTACACGTACGATTTTTGATGTTCCAAAAAGTCGTTTCCAGATCCCTCGCTATTCATTTTGGCTATAGGTAGAGAGGGTAGATAATGGGATGGGATGGGAATGTGATGTGGCAATGTAAAGCCTGCAACGAAAATAGAATAAAATTCAGCTTGACAGTGAGGATTAGAGGACACAAACAAAGGAAATGAATAAACATGGCCGTTCAATTTCCTCTGTTTGTGTCCTCTAAGCCTCGCTGCCATGCTGAATTTTAATACATCGAAAGTGGTCTATTGAGAAGTCCCTTTTGCCCTTGTTCCAGAGCTCGTACTCAAATGATACTGTATGTTGCTCGCTACAACCAAAACGACACAATTTAAACTGAGAACCTAGCTCAAAATCTTGATTCGCCATTACTAATTGTCCCATATCTTTTTAAGGTCATCTCTGCCGGAGGGTCTTGATTTTTTTATTGTTCGATTTTTCTCTTTTTTTTTTTCAGCCTTGAGAAGTAGAGGCACCTCTAGAAAGTGCCCCGTCTTGATGATTTCCGTTGTTCTCGTCACTCGACTTCTTGATAAGTTGTGGGATTTGTAAGGAGAAATTACAAGCCGATCAACCTTGGGAATGAAAAACATTGGAAGAGAGTCTACCATTGAACCATCACTGTGTGCAAGGGCTGTGTGGGGTGATGAGATGTGATGTTAGTGGGGTGATGTCTTCCATTGTTACATGATTTTTATCTGTTTGTCAAGTGAAAATACACTTCCCAATGCACGTGCGTTGCTCTTGATAGAACACTCGTCACATTCTCACGGGGTATGATCCACTTATTCAAAGAGAAATGAGTTTCGATGACGTTTTTTGAAAAAAAATCATAGAACAGCCTGCAGGCTGGGTATTGTAAGTAGCGCTGGTTGCTATGTTTGGTTTTCCCTGCTTGCACATGTGTCGATAAATATCTCCAAAAACTCGACTAATTTTGCGGGCGTGTGTCTTTGTTTGGAGACGAAACGCTTTTGATAAGGTTTTCAGGTTTTCATCGTGGAGGAAAACGATTTCAAATTGGTAATTAGATATTTGACGCTAGTAAATACCCTGATTTATTGCCTTCATTGAGGGGGCTTATGTCAAGCATATGTGCAATAACGTTAGAAGATGAGATTTTCTCTTCATCTGCTGACTATTATTACTATCATTCTGGGGAGAAAATGAAGACATCCTTTGAGAACAGAACAAATTGCACATTCTCCACACCACTGTAATCTTTTATTCTTTTTGCCCGGAGATGATTTCGTGGGAAAACACGAGGAAAAATCACCCCCTTAGCCTATCCTTCTATTCTGGACTATTTTCTTGAATAAAAGAGGGATAAACAACAAGGACCTTGCGTATGAAAGCACAGTATGCCAACGTTATCTTCGGATTAAGGAACAGTTTAATGATAGCAGGGCCATAGACCTTGTGACTGGAGCCTTAAGTCTAAAGATGCTTAGTGAGCTTCACACGTGCTAGCATTGTGGCTTGTGTCATTATAGTTAGGTTACCTAAGAAATGAACAGATTTGGCGAGTCTTATTAATTGCCAGGCATTGTTGAGTAGATTCCGTGCACATCCCAATAACAATGTTTATTACACAGTGAATATGTGGTAAACGTGGACAGACAATTGAGTGGAGCCTCCACCCAAACCGGTTTTGTGTTGCGAGATAAAAGCGAAGATGCTAAAGCTCTAATCGCTTGAAAATATCAATTATTCACCATTTGGGATTCTAGACATGCACCTTTTGTTAAGGTCAAACAAAAGGCTCTTTTTCACAAAACATGTTGCGATAGCAAGTTGAAAATTTCAGCTCGATATAAGCGTGCAACCTTCTACACGCTGCATGGTTTGTGATGGGCAAATTCAGCCTGGTTTTCGCCATCAGTGCAATATTGGACCACTTAGATCGCACAAGATAAGAGGTTCTTTACGGAAAAACGGCTTGAAAGTGAAAGTAAGACAATTAAAATATCGGACTACAGCAGTTTTTCTAAGTCACAATGGATTACAGAGCTTTTTCTCCGTGACCCATTTTCGTTCAGTTTTGTTATTTTAATAAGTAATCTTGACACTACATTCATTAATCGAAGTGCGTTAGTCATTGAAAATGTGTTAAAACACACAAGAACCTGTAGTAAAATTAACTTTACCGCGTTTCGTTAATTTAAAAAGAAAGAGAAACGTGTGCTCTAAGTCTTGACATCACACCAACACTTTTCTTCGCCTTTCCTTGTAAATTTAAATATTCGGCGAAATGCAAATTAGATTCTCGGCCAGCTATTGACAAAGACATGTGGTTAAATTCTGCTCGGAAGACGCCAAAGAGTTTGAATTTTATGCACGAAAGTTCAAATTCAAAGTTCCCACTTCTAAAACGGTGTTTTTTCGCGGGTATTTCTGCTATGCGAGGAGAAAAACTGAATTTTGCGCATGCGTACTGGACATGAAAATCATTGTAACTCTAAGTTTTCTGTTTATTAGACACAAATTATTCGCGTGAGTTTGTTTGAATCTCGCTTTCAGAGTGCCATGTTTAGTAGTGACTACCTGAACCACTTAAAAAAGAATCTTTGCGAACGTTAAGTACAAATATCAGTAGCGTCTTCAGTTTTGTTTTTCTTTGGAAGAAATTTGTTCTTTTGTGTTCAATTACTTTTTGTAAAAAAAAAATTGAATTTCAATGCAATTGAGTTGCCCAATATTGGATTGATAGGTTTCCTGAAAACAGGCCTGGCTTGCCTCGTAGTTAATAAAGGAATTGAAGGAAATTAAGAGATGAAAAATCGTGGTCTCTGTTTGTTTTGACAAGGCTTTTCTTCTAACTTTTGACGAATCCCGTCAACCGACCAAATTTATTATGTAATTTGCCAGTGTGACAAACATAGCATGGCAGTCGGTTTATGCAAAGGTTTGGCTAATTGGTTTTGTATTTTATTCTGTCACTCCTTTGTAAAACTGTGTAACACAGGCTGGAGTGCACAGCGATAAAAGAACCACACGAGATTAAAATCTTGCTCATTTGACAACAACACATCGCCGAGCACCGGTGCGACTCACAGGTCAGTAAGGATTCTTATCTACCCTGTACATCATGATATAATGTTCCATATCGAATCCGCATCTGGCGCAAGGTTTATAGCTTGATATTTCGATTTCTTTTCGTCAGCTCTGACGGATGTATTATCTCAATGAGTTTGAAATCGTTTTCTTTATTTCAGACTAAAATGGAAGACATTTTTCACGGTACATTTTACAGTGAAGCGGCTTTTGACAATGCGTTTACGGTAGACGCATTGACTCCTGAGAACCGTCCCGGGTTTGACCTTACTCAGCAGCAGTTGAACTCGCTTGTAAAATACAGGGAGGTCGATTACCCTTCGACAGCCAACACTATGCGGTACCACGAATTATCTGCATACCCGTACGAAAAAATACCGGAAGGCCAGACTTCAAGTGATATGCTTCAAAACGGGACAACGGTTGGGTTAGAAGTATTGGACGAGCTCTGTTTGTCGAGTAACTCCTTGGATGATACACGAAGCTCGGAAGCACCACAAATTGACGGCTGCATGAGACAAGGCCGCGGACAACCTCTGAAAAAAATGCGTCGCCTTCGTGCGAACGACCGAGAGAGAAGAAGAATGAGATCGCTGAATAGAGCGTTAGAAAGCCTAAAAAAATGTCTACCCGTGCCACAGAGCAAACGACGGGTCACAAAGCTGGAGATCCTCCGGATCGCTTGTAATTACATCCGATCGCTTTCCGACACCCTGAGCGAAGATTCGCGAAGTAACGAGAGCCCAACTCGAGGAAGAAAGTCGAGATCCCGAGGGATTGCAGGTGATCCTGTTGTAAACGGATTTTCTGTAGCTCAAAGGCTAGAGATTCTTTCTGGAAATAACACAAGCCGCGTTTAAAGGGACGAAATTGTTATGTTTACCCAATGGCTGTCTATAGTTTCCATACGTGTTTAGTTTCCATACGTGTTTATCGTTTTGAATTAAACCAGAAAGGTTCGAATCTGTTCGGGTAAACAAGTATGTTTTTTATTATTGCTTATCTTCACAAAAACATAAGGTTTGTTTATACTTCTTTTTTCTCAATCAAAAACACACCGCGAAAACTCGCGAGTCTTCGCGAAAGGCTCTAGTGACGTCATCTCTGCTGACGCCAGAAAAAATATCTTGTTGCTAAGTAACTATTTCTTTGACAAAAAACCGCTGGTAAATTTAGTTTAACTAAGTTAATATATCTAGAAGTTCGCCTCTAAGACCCTTTTACTTACATATATATCGTATCTAATTCATTGGAACTTAATCCATGACATTATATATTTATATGACATTCTTTTGTCCTAAATTTTAAATTTAGTGGCGAAAATATATCGTCTTTAAACTGAAACCGTAATCGACTAACACAGCGCTTGGCTGTTCGTTTTGTTGAGAGTGACTTTGCACATTATGTAAAAAAAAAACAGTTAAAAACTGCCATCTATTTTGATAAATACAACAATTAAAGTAACTGCTTTACCACTGGGATGAGTGAAATATTTCACGTGCGTGGCTCACTGTGCAATGACAGTGAGATAACCTAAAAGTTTAGAATAATACTAAACATTATTTACCTCGCTAAAAACTCGGACATTTTTGCGTGGGAAAAACTAAAAGAAACAATCATATTAAGCCCCGTAATTATGCTTAAAATAGTGTGATTGTATTCTACGTGGAGTTCCACATTAATGGGCGATGGATAAATCTAAACTTTTAGCGAGTTGTTCCCACGATCAAGGGCCGGAAAAATCCAAAAATGGCAACTTGGTTATCGACTGTTGATTGATGGAAAATTGTCCTGAGACTATAAACGCCAGCGCGAGATGCTAATATCATTTAATTGATTAATATCTGCATTCTCATCGAGTGACATATTATGTTAACGAGAAATTATTCAACGATCACTCAAACAACTCGCACTTAGCACTTCACTGTACTTGACTGATAAAAACCGATAGCTCAATCCATTGTGTCAACAAATTCTAAGCCGTTTAGTGCTTTTTCCACAATGGTAGAAAACTGTTAAGTACATGTACCTATCGCGAGCTTTCTTTACCGCAAAAATTATTTTAAACCAAGTTGCCATTGTGGCTATTGACATTTTTAAGAGTAGAACAATGAATGATCTTTTCCAACAGCATTATGCCAGCATACGAGCACGCTGAACTAATTTAGGTCAATTTCCATGTGATGTTTTTGTAAGGGTACTTAAGAAAACTTGAAAGCATATTTCAAAGGCTTTCCAGACGGATACACGTTAATATGTCAAATTAAAGTTATAAATGATACTGCTAAAAAACGATATAGAAACAGAAGCAGAGTAAATGAAAGTTCTATGAAAAGGAGAATTAGACAAGATTAGAAAGGAACTAGACAAAATCGTTACCAGTTTTTACTCCACAAAGCAAGTTTGATTTTGATCGATGCGTGTTCAAATGACATGTAAACGTGCTCAATCGTCATGATCAAAATGATTAAATCCATTGGTTATTTATAACTGGTTTAATTTAATTACTGAATTCCGCCATTATGCAAACTGGTGTTAATATAGCAATATACTTTTAACTGTCCCTTATACGGTTTTGAAATTGTGTTTATTAGGATGTTTTAGACTAAATGACTGAAAACCTATTCCGATCATCATGTGTAGCTATAGCTCTTTTCGAGCCGGTTTTTTTCTTTGATTATAAACCCCCCTCGGAAATATGCTTCTCCGTTTCGATCCGTATATAAGAAGTAAGGTAAGGTAAAGTCTGCATTTGGGCCAGTGGCCCATCAGGCCAGAGCTTATCCCGGTTTCTGTAGCATGAAGCGACTAGGAATATTTCTACTCCCCCCTGGATGGGATGCTAGTCCATCGCAGGGTTACCTCCAGCATTAAATTCGCCGGTACCCATTTATACACCTGGGTAAGAGGCACCGTGAGAGTAAAGTGTCTTGCCCAAGAACACAACACCAGGTCCCCGGCCAGGGCTCGAACCCGGACCGCTCGCTCCGGAGTCGAGCGCGCTAACCATGAGGCCACCGCGCCTTCCAAATCGATCCGTATACAAGAAGTTCCATCTAAAATCTCTCATGAAGTTGTAGAAACTCAGAGATTAGGATTAGAAGCGGCAGTTTTCGGTGTTTTAAAATTTAGTTCTGAACTACGGTCAAACTCCACTTTGACACTGGACCTGCACCCCGTTATTCAGTTACTTTTTTTCTCCCAAAAAATGTTTCATAATTGTTCAACCAACCACGCACTCGGAGACCCCAAACTTAATTTTCTTCTTAAATCTTCATGAATTTACCTTTGCCCGCCAAGGAAAAAAAACAAAATTGTTTTGTCCTAGGAACTGATGAAGTCGACCTACGGCGAGTTTTGAATTAAATAATGTCGGCCATAAATCTATCCATGATCATATAACCTGTCGAATTATTCTCGCATTCTGGTTGGTTTTTATTTATGATCAATTGAAGGACAACGCAGGGATGACGACATTACCAAGTTTTATTTATTTATTTTTTTAATTCTGTAAAACAAACGGATTCCATGTTGGCCGTGCGTTTGTTCAGTTATAGAACACAGATGACGTCAAAATGTGGTAGGAACATCAGTGACACACTGGGCTAATGTGCTGTTTTTACCGGTGACATTTTGACGTCATCTGTAAGGGAATTATGAGCAGAAACAGTAAGAGGGTCTGAATGGGGGGGAGGGGGGGGGGGAAGGTGGGTCCGCATGTCGGTTGTCGGTTAAAATTTTCGACCTTTATCGGTTGTCGGTAAATCTCAGTTAAATTTTTTTGTCGCTAGTCGGTAATTTTTTCTTCGTTTTGTCGGTAGTCAGTAATATTTTCTAGCCCTTTGTCGCTAGTCGGTTAACCCCATTCACACCCTCCAGTAAGTTTAATTTCCCGCTCTTACATTCAAAACTGAAAACGATTACCCGAGACGAAATATCAAGGTATGGAAACTCTCCTGTGTAACTAAAACTCCAAGCTGGGAGAAAAAGCTCGTTGTACCATATCGCAAAGCATATCAGTTTGGGGCATTGTTCAGTTGAGTGCGTCGCCGACTAAAGATGACTCCACGCGATAAAAGATTGTTTGGTCTTTGAGTTTACATTTGTATTTGAGATCTTGCAAAGTCACCCAGTGACATAACAAAAGAGATTGTGAAATGAGCGTGTTTAATTTGGCTTTTCAAGTCGATCAGAAAACTCTGACTAATGAAATACTAATAATAAAAACAAAAACAACACTTGAAAAAATATCGCGTTTCCCAGGAACCGTGTTAGAACTGTCAGCGCTGGAAAACAGGCCTGGGGCAATCATTAAAGTTCGGCACATGACAAATCGCTGATTTGTTTCTTTTCAGGCATTGTAAACTTCCCTGAATCGATCTCAGACTGTTTGCTATCCTTGTTATACGATATGAAATGACCTATATAAAGTAAAGTGCTTCTCTGCCGTTTTACTGCAAGGAGCTCTTAAAAGTGTTAATCGATCTCATGCCCATTTGCAATATATGCAGGCATATTTCCCCGTTCGTGCAAAGTTCGATTCTTTCGTTCCTTTCAAGCCATGTGTGAGATAATTAATAAATTTATCATACCAATAATGCACCTAAAAATCCCTCAGCGCCTGTTTACAAGCAGAGAGGGTTACCCTAGCAAGTGGGTTAACCTAGCTGGAGGGTAAAAGATTGCGCGGGTTACAATCAAAATTTCATAGGTAGGGTAACCCTATAACCCGGGACAAAACACTTGAAAGGTCTAGAAGCAATTAGAAAATTAACCTGGGTAGGCGGGTTAACCTGCCTGAAGTGTTTATAAAGAAAAAAACTTTTCCTGCCTACCAGGGCAACCATAGCACGTAGATAGGGTAACCCGCCTACCCAGGTAGCCCTAATTGCCTTGTAAACACGACGAAGAGAAAAACAGAAATGTGTGAGTGCTAGGGTAACCCGCTTGCTAGAGAACCCTCTCTCCTTGTAAACAGGCCCTTAGAAACGATATCAGTAAACTGTCAAATAGCGGTAGTTCGATATTTACCATGGCGGACGACTACATAACTGGGTCTCGCAGAACGAAGCGTATTTCGGATTTAACAGTATTTATAATCGTATCGTCATTTTACAGTTATATCGTTTCTAAGAATTTTTTTCAAGTGCGTCGAGATTATACAACATGTCGAACTATTCTCGCATTTGGATTGGTTCTTACTCTTGATCTATTGAAGGACAGACGCATAGATGACGTCATTAGCAACATGTTTGTTTTTATGTAAAACAAGTAGATTTTTATGTTGACGTGCGTCTGTTCAGTAATGGATCACTGAAGACGTCAAAATGTGGTAAGACCATCAGTGACACACTCGGTTGTGCTAATGTTTTGTTCATACCACAGTGTGACGTCATCATTGACCGAGACGAAATATCGAAGCCTAGGAACTAGACAAGCACCCTCCCGTATACAAGTTCAAGCCAGGTGGAAAAAGCTCTTTCTACCATACAGCAATGAATTTCACTTTATTATTGTTCACTTGAGTGCGTCGCCAACAATACAAATCTAGACAATAGGTGATTGTTTAGTCTTTTGCATTTAAATTTACATTTGAAATCTAGCAAAGTTACCCAGTGACCGATAACAAAAGCAACTTTGAAATGAACGTCTTTAATTTGGCATTTCAAGTCGACATGAAATCTCGCCGAAGCAAAAAAACCTTTGAAAAATTTTGCGTTCCCCATCAGCCTTATTAAAGTTGGAAGCGCTGTAAAAAAAGCCTGGGGCGATTATTAAATTCGGCACATGCATTACAAATAGCTGATATGTTTCATTTCAGATAATGTAAACTTCTTTGAATCGATCTCAGACTATTTGCTATCCTTCTCAAGATTTGAAATAACATATTTGCAGTGCTTCTCGGCCGTTCTACAGCAGGAAGTTCTTAAAAAGCTTATTTGCAAAATTTTGCGGCTGTTTTCCACGTAACGCTCAAAGTTGTCAAGCCACGTGCGAGATAATCAATAACTTTCAGTGAAGATTTTTGTCTAGACGCACCGCAAAGAAGACTTAGAAACGTTATACAGTTTGTTAAATCGCGGTACATGTAGTTCGATATTTAATATGGAAGCCGATTGAAGAGCCCCGAAGAGCGAATTAAGTTTTTATAATCGAAATACCGCGATTTAAAAGTCACCAACAACAGTTCTGTTCAGAACTACATGTTCCCTCACCAAGACGATCACAAAACGAACTACTTTTTTTATATCGTTTCTGAGATATGTACACAGAGCGCAAGTAAAGACGCGATAACTCGCTCTTCTTGTCGTTGCAACACAATCATAGCCTCGCCATTGAAAAGGTTTTAGAGGTAAAATTAATTAGAGAGTATATAATGCACGTTTCATTACAGCCTCTGCATAAATGGCGCCTAAATTTGAATAACAATACTCAGTAAGTGAAGTTTATATGAAATAATTCATATTTGTACTGCGGTTGTAGATGAAAGTGAGGAGTGATCATCGCAGTAAATTTTCCAATTTAAGCAATTGGTAAGAAGAAGCCTGATTTTTTTCAGGCTTCTTCTTTCCAATTAATTAAATTGGAAAATTAACTGCGATGATCATTCTTCACTTTCAATACTTAGTATATACCTCATAAGTGAATAGTACTTTTCGCGCGCGCTGGTTGGCTAGCTCGGAGGTGATTAGCCAAGTACCATTCACCTCCGAGCAGCCGAAGAAAAACAAAATGGCTTTGGTCGGAACATTGTCACAAGTATAAAGTTACTCTTTTGGCCGCTAGTTATTCAGCTTGTGTGGTATATACTAAAACAATTATTCACCTCAGTATCGGTGAATAGTGGTGGATATTTACCTCTACTTCGGTGAATAATTGTTAATTATACATCCTACGTGTGAAGTGAACACTTTATTTACCCTCGGATGTTAGAGTAGCTTTATCGTAGGTAATATCTCTAAGCATTTCCTACCCCAACCCTCAGTATAACAGCAAAGGCAACACCACAACACCCTATGTGAAAAATCTGTTGTCTGGAAACATCAATACGAGGCTAAAACCAAATTTAGGCGCCATCGGAGCCAAATCGCGGGATTTTGAGTTCTTTTGGCTAAGTACAGAATTAGAAAAACAGAGAAAAATAATAAACCATAGAGGAACAAGGATGGTTAAGGATGGAAAACATTAACACGGATTGAAAACGATGAACTTGAAAAATCCGGGCCAAATTTTTCAAGATAAGCAAACAGCGAGGAGGTCCCTTTAAGTAACAGTGGACAACTTTCTTTTATTTTACATGTAACACCGTTCGGTTTTTCTCGGTGTCTTTGCTGCCTGGTGACTACATACAAAACTCAGCGCTTCGCGTGCACGTCGGTTTTTAAACGTAATAACTCGATTCGGGCGGGGAACATAAATTCAGCTCGGCACAAGTTGCAAAACGTCATTAATTTATATCGAGCTGAATATACAAAGCGTTCTGAACGGGGGATTACGCACATCTATGGGCAATCCTTGTTGCTGCGTGATATCACATAAAATAGCTCTGTATTGCTCTTTATCATAGAATACCAGTAGCATTTCAGAGTCCAGGGAGAAACCCCCGTTCCCTTTAGTATCAGTCGAGTGGAAAACATGCGAGGACGCGCGAGGAGACGCCACGCGTGGGGCCAAGAAGGTCAATATATTTCCTCGTAGATTGGCGACGAAAATAAGAAATTATCAACACGGTCGTGTTTACTGTCATCTATCAAGTTCTCGCCTCTAACACTGGATAACATGAACATAACATTAACGTAAAAGAATAGGTTTGCAAGATAAAGCTTAAGAGTAAAAGTTTACGGCCGAGGCTTTGTTATTGAACATGTGTAAGGCAAGCGCTCAAGTTCTGTATTTCTTTCGTAACCGGTCAAAGTCTTCATTGGTCACAAAGCTCTGCTGTGAAAAGGAAGCTTGCAGCTTGGAGAACAGTTGTTGAAGTTCTGTTGAAGAGAAAAGAATGATTGAATTTGCAGGACAAACCTTCTTTTGAAAGAAACTTAGTAAGACAGACAGTCATACAGTTAAACCATCAATCAGACAGTTTGACAGACAGGCAGACAAACAGACAGACACACAGACAGGCAGAAAGACAGACAGACAGTAAGTTAGCCCGCAGACCGTCCATTCGTTGGTCTATGTACCCGTCACTCAGTCAGTCACTCAGTCAGTCAGTCAGTCAGTCACTGAGACAGTCAGTCAGTCAGTCAATCAGTTAGCCACACAGACAGTCAGCCAGACAAAAAGGACGAGCTACGCACTACAATATCGACTGCAAAACGTTCTCACCTTTCTTCTCCTTTGAAGACATAAACAGCAACACCATATCAAATCGTTCCGCGTGACTCAGCTGATCGAGGATGTCCCACGCCAAGTTTTCTTCTCCTGGTGAAATACAGCGATCATTAGACTTATCAGTTTGTTTGGTGGCCAGAACACACTAACTATTCGTTTCCTTTCCTGTCGATTTAATGCCATAACAACGCTTGAGACGAACACACAGTTCACACTGAATCTAGCAGTTACCTTGTGGCACAATTTCTTGGCTGAGTGCTGCGATAATGCCATTTAACATCGGCGCATCAAGCTTGTTACTAAGAACTGAAAAAGAAAACAAAATCATTGTAGAAATCATATAAAATGCAGTACAAGAAAGCCTCTGGCTCTAGCGCACGATGCAAATTGCTTCTTCCTCTCTATTCCTGTCAGCCTCCTCTTTACCTCTTTCCCTGTTATTTCCTTTCTTCTCTCTCACCTTCCCCTTTCCTACCTTCTATCTATTCCCATCCCTTCATTTCCTTCTCTTCATTTACTACTTTCCCCCTCCTATCCCTTCCTTTCCGTTCTCTATCCTCACTCTTCCCTTCCCGTCCCGTTCCTTCCTGTCCCTCTCCTTCCTTTTCCCTTGTCCTCCCTTCCCTTACCGTCCCTTACATTCCTTTCCCTTCACTCTTTTCCTTCCTCCCCTTTCCTGTCTCTTCTTCCTTAGCTCCATACGTCTTTTATCTAACCACCTCCTCAATTTACCTTTAGAAAGGCGTTTCGTCTCCAGCTGTCTCAGTAAGTCAGCGTACTCTTTAGCGTTGTTCTTCTTAACAGAGTTCCAGGCTTGAAAGAAATCATAAGCGGTGTTCTATCGAAAAGAAAGACACGATACTAAGTTTATTCCAGATTCACGTAACGAAATGCATAGCAAATCAAAGTAAGAGCTTTTTAATCCAACTCATGTCTACAGTTTGCGTCTACACAAGCACTATACCACGGAGTCAGAGTGAACAAGTTTGAATGAAACATGTTTTTTCTTTAATTTAAGCTTATTTACATCGGCATAGCTCGCATTTGTTTAAACAATTCACGATTGCTTCTTTAATTTATGTGGAAGTAAGGCTCTCTCGTCAAAATGTTGAAATAACCCGTTGAATGGCGCTGTCTCTTCGCTCTTGAACGTCATGTTGAAGGTGTTTCGTCTGGTGTCACGGTTTGCCCGTCTTGAAAATTTAACCCAAACTTTTCAATTATTATCTCTTTGGTGTTTTTCAATCGTACTAACCTACTATTTGCGGGTTCCCTTCAAACTAAAGGATATTTTTGTACGTGGCCAAATAACTCAAAATAACGTGACTGAGTTTCCTTTCACATGACTGAGGCAGCTTCAGTCATGTTCCGATCACGATGCACGTTCAAGGAGTGCACACCACTCTGCCGGAAAACATCTTGCTATCTTGGTAAGACCCGACATGTCATGGTTCAGTGGGAACGCAGTAACCTACAGAACAAATTATAACCTTTACAGGGACGTTACAAACCTTGGCAAGTTTGACTGGTTTTACGGCTGCAAGTTCCTGGTCCGAGTTCGATACTGGAACTTCGCCCGGAGGTTTGTTTGAAGAAGACTGTTGTTTTGATGAGGGGACTGGGTGTTCATCATCCTAAGAAAGAAATGATAAGAGATCACGAACAGTTTCACCCCCCCCCTTCCCAGGGGGGAGGGGTACTCCTAGAAAAATCAGGTGGGTGCGGCCTGCTTCCCAAAATCCTTACCCTATATATGTAATTTTCCCCAACCTCATTCATTATCCAACCGAAAAATTTGATACCCTATTTAAAACCTGACCCTTAAATCAATAGACTGTTTCAGACCGGTCTCATAATAACTGTTTAACTGAGGCCGACTTTAAAGGCCTTGTAAAGGGCTTTTGTTGCCGGTGTTATATCAATAATAACGAAAACGTAGCTTCTTAAAAAGAAAGAAAAAAACGAACTCGGGACAAGAGTGCACAAAAGCCTATTTACGACCAAAATGACCAAAATCGATACCCTATTTATGACAAAAACGGCTGAAAAAAACTTCTTCTTTGCAGGGCTCAAAATAATTTTTGAACGGTGGCCGTCGTGTTGACCGGCCAAACCAATTTTAGCTCGGTCATGTCTCGTTTTTGACCGGTCAAAAATATTGAAAGTACTTATTTTGAAGAATTTCCCCATTAAGCCAAAAATATTACCTCATATGCACGAAAAGGTAGCTTTATATTAATTTACGACTTACGTTGGATGTGATTTTTTGTTGTAAACATTTTCAGTTTTCTAAAAAAAAAACACTAAGGCTCTTTCCACACGTATCGGAATATTTTCGAAAACGGAGATTTTTTTCTTCGTAAAAAGAAAAAAAAAATTGAAAAAATCCGTGTTCTATTTTGTAAACTACAAGCTGCTGAGACATTTTATGATTTAACTGCTTATATTTTCCAGAAATAAAGCAAATAATTTTATCTAGTTAATTGTTTGGAAAACCGCGTACGTGGACCGGTCAAAGTGGACCGCCAAACCCAAATTTTGTCCGGACAAATAGTCGTCTTGGGCCGGATATTGTCCGGTGACCGGCCGTTATTTTGAGCCCTGCTTTGGTGCCTCAAATACCTGGTATCCCATATAAGTGAATTCCCACCTCCCGAGTTCCACAAACGCTTTTGTCGGTAGCGTTTTAAATGGTTGAGAAAACTCCATACACATGACTGGTCTTGTATGCATCCGCGGGAAAATTCAAAACCAGATGACCAATCAGATTAACTGCACGAATCTCCGTATAGGTACGTCATCAAAATGGAATTTTTTCCTGGTCGATTCTCAGTTGATTATCCGGAAAGGCACAGCTCTAGCGGCCTGTAAACTAAAAAGATAACTTTTGATTTAGTCAAAAAACTTGACTAACCTCTTCGTCATTTTCCTGCACGTCCTCGATAGGTATCCTGTTCCATTTTGGCGCCTTCTGTTCATGGTTCGTCTGCGGTGTCTGTTGTTCGGCTTTCTTGTCGTTCGTCTTTTTCTTTGGTTTCTGCTCTTTGGTTTGTGGACGACCTTCGTTCCTGCACAAACAAAAAAATCCCGCAATCTTAGAACTGTTTCATATCAAATTTTCAATTCCGCGTCCACAGTAATCCCGTTTCGCAATAGGCTAATAAACTATCTAACTTGTTCCTGTATGAGGTAAAAAAAGCGAGAATGAAACAGTAAACATGAATACCTTTCGGCACAAGTCCAACACGATCTCCAGCTCCTTCTTAGCGGCAGCGTTCTTTGGTTCAATCTTTTGAAGTGCAAACAGATCTCTGGCTGCATCATCGTATTGGAACAACGCCTGTCAATCAAAAACAGGACACACAATTACTACAGAGCGTTTCCTTGACTACCACAAGGGCTTTTAAGCGGGTTGAGCTCATGATTGGTTCAGAAGCGCATGCTGCCCACTCTAACCAATCAAAATAAAGATCCTCTCATCTCAGCCAATCAGCGATAAAAACCAAACCAGGGAGTGACGCTTTACGAGCAACTTCTCCCGCGCTTTTTGCGACTTTTCTTTTCATTGATAATACCAATCGCAGAATAAAACTTCACGTCCTTATACATTGATTTGTCAAATTGTGAAATGTCACAGTCACTGGCGTTTAGACAAAAGCTCCTTCACCTAAAACGCGACACGATCAAGGCCATTTTGCCACATTTTTAGTAAGAATGGTGCTAAAATTATGTAGTTTCCCTTGCACATGAAATACAGACATGTTTAGCTCATATACGAAGACCACCTGGGACGCTGAGAGAAAAATTCCAAGTCAATTCCTGAATTAAGTCATTTACTTTTAGCGATATCTTGTATTAACTTAAAAGCTTGAGGGAAAACACCTTGTACACGCGTAAATCATGCTCACCTACATTCGATAGTAATTTTCATCAAAACTAGACCATTGTTTTTAGGTTGTCGTCGATGTAAATTTTTTTAATGGCTTTCACTTCTCGAATCCCCGATTGTGATACTGTTCCTTAAAATTTGGAGTCTAAGAAACACTATTACTTGAGTTTGGGTAAAGAGACGAATTTGTCATAGAAAACCCCTACTGGAATGACTCCTGCTTTGAGCAAGTCTTCAACTGAAAGTGTGACTCAGGGAATGTATGTACCTTACTTATTTTCTTCGTATACAATGTACGTGCGACACAAACCTTTTTTGCCAGTGCTCTTCGGAAAAGCGCTTTGACATTGTCGGGTTGAAGATTTAGCGCTTCTGTAGTGTCCGCTATTGCCAGCTCATGCTACAAACATAAAGGAAAAAAAAAACATAAACAAAAACACTCTTGATAAACCACTAAATTCTCCACACTTTTATTGTAAGAAATGTATGGGGTTTGGTAAGGAGACTTGATATATTTACCTGATTTAACCGCAGATAACACAGCGCTCTGTTTGTGTAAACTGCCACATTTTTTGGGTCAATGTCAGTGCACTCATTATAACATTTAACAGCTTCCTCGTAGCGGTTCTGTTCGACAAAAAACGAGATTATGTCAACAGTTCATTATCCCCGCCTATGTTTCTTGGCCAGATAAGAGTGTCTGCCAGACAGAGCTTGACAGCTCAGTGCATTTAAGGGGGGGGGGGGGGGTGGTCAGGGCTCCAACTTTGACTGCATGATCCAGAGTCACTATGCACTAACCGTTAGTTATAACATAACTAAAGCGAAGCGCACACTGTGATTGGTTAATTCAGCATCTACTATTTGCCCATGGGTGTATGCTGCTGACGTACACAATCACTAAAGCAAAACATGCGCTTTGAATTGTGATGTAGCTCAATAAAAAGACTTCTGTTGTTCCAATGTCTCAATGTTCTCAAAGTGGCCATAGTGTGCACTATTGAGTTATGGATGCACTTGGGAGGTTGGCTAAGCACTCAAGAAGCTAGAGTTGCACAAGGCTATTTTTTTCTGTACCTGGCTCCAAGGGTGAAGAGTATAAATAAAATAAATCAAATCATCGTTAAGTGCACAAAAGCACAGTTTGTGCACTCCGGCAAACTAACCTGTTTAACAAAAGAATTTCCCTGATCTTTACACTGTGAAAACCTCACAGCTGGGTCAACAGGAGACTCCACTGTGGATGTATCAGCCACAGGAGAGGGGTCACCAGTGGCAGATGTGCCTCCAGTGGCACCCTCTGGAGGGGAGGGTTGGGCTGTAGTTGTTGTGCCATGGGTATCATGTAAGGAAGTAGACTCGGTTGTGATTTTTCTGGTACTAATTTTTGACTGTGGTGGGTGGGGTTGGTTTGTGTCTTTGCCTGCAGCCTGTGTAGGGGTGAGGTGAGTTAGCGATTTATCAACTGCAGCTTGGGCAGATGAAGAGCTGGGTTCTAGAGGTGATACTTTGTCTTTCCATTCAGGTCCATACAGATTCTCAAGTGATTTGGAAACCCTGAGGAAAAAGAGAATCAAATTAAATTTCGTGAAAAACCAAACCAAACCCAGCAAAAAAAAAACAGGACCAAAAAACCAAGAAACAAGAACCCATCAAATTCAAAACAAGGAAAGCTAGGGGGGACCCAATATCCAGAAGGGGGGAAGGGTTGGTTTACAGGTCAATGGGCCTATTACCAGGGGGAGGGGGTCATAAGTGGCAGTTTACAGTATGGCTACGACCACAAGATGGTTCACGTTTGGTCATGATGGGATAATCTAACCTGTTATACCTCCCAACTCATATACGTTTTCGATTGGAGGAAAATGTGTCATGTGCTGTGAGTCAAAACTCACTAACTCCCCAGGGAATCAACAACAACACGACCTTTCCACTCAGATGTGATCAGGTCGTGCTCCTTGAAACCACAGCAAAATTTACAAGCCATCCAGCGTAAAGCAAACTATTTCCTCAATTTTTTCTATTGTTTGATTGGGAGATATAACAAAAACACTTAATGACTGGCCCCACGGGAAACAGTGAGTTTTGTTTCCCATCAACCTCAGTGTTTCCTTTGGCTTTGCCTTGGGAAAACATCGAGGGTCTCAGGGAAACAAAACTCACTGTTTCCTGTGGGGCAAGTCATTTAGTGCTTATTGACAGGTTTATAGTCAGTTTTGGTTTCCAGCTGGTATAATTTAGAGTCTCAAAGAAACATGCGTAGCTTATAAACAAACTGCAAACACCTGTGATTTCCTTGTCTTGCTGACAAGTGTTGTGGACGAATCTTCAATGCCATCTGATAATCCTTCCAGGCCTTGGCATGCCTTAAAAACAAACAAATCAAAACAATATGAAAGAATGTTATGTACCAAACTACTAAAATGCAGATTAAATGTTCATATGACTGCCACTCTCTGCAAGATGCATCAGATGGATTCTCGCCTGTAGAGGGTCATGTCTAGTTTCTTGAAACGAGTCTCATTTCCTGTGGGAGTCACTAAAAGCTGTCAGTACAAAGTGTGCATTGTACTGTCAACTTTTAGTATAAATCCACTAGCATTCAATCACAAGTGCCATTCTCTGATTGGCTACGCTATTCTGCTGCAGATAGTGGGTAGCTTTGCAGTGTTTGCTTGCTAACAAACTGGCTGCTGTTTTGCACTTTTGAAGTGTCTGCAAAGGGGATTTAGATTTAGGTGTGATAGTTGACTTGGGCAATAAAAACCTTTAGCTCATAATCTAATATTGTTAATAGAAAACATCCATGAGTGGAAGTTTAGGAGAATGATAAAAATGCTTTCAATGCATACTTTCTAAAGGGTATTTTCTAAGACCTTTAAATGTCTGGCTTTGATCCTATAGCAAGATTTGTAAATAATAATGATATGAGCATTACTATAGAAAATTATTCCATAGCAACAGATTGAATTCATGACAATTTGCTCTCTTTTTGATTTTCTCCAAAATCATACATGTATAAACTGTTAAAATTTTTATGATTTCTGTGATACTTTTTAAAATGGGCAAACATAACGATTTTCAACTCAGCTTCTTTCAAATAGTACATGATGGGATTTTACAGTTGTCACAAAACTGATAAGAAAATTTTAAGAGTTATGGTTTTGGAGGATGCTGTCTCAAAATTAGAGCTGTTTGTATGGATTTTGAACCATATTTCAACGTCCATAACTTGGTCTCTGTTCGTCCTAAAAACATCATACTTGGTGAAATGACTTATCTTAACATGATCTTTCATGTGGTGGTGTCAGTTTATAAATTATTGGTTAAAATTTGAAACTAACCCCAGTCCCCTGCTGAATTTCGGAACGGCCAATGTAAAGCCTTTTGCAAGAGTAGCTTGCCAGTGTTTTCATCAGTTGTCCAAAATACACCTGAAATTCAGGCTGAAATGTTGCATATTTCTGCATATACTCAGCATTACTGAAGTATTAGTGGCTGTCACAAAGTAGCTTTGTGCAACAACTGCCACCAATTTCTGTGAATGTGATCATGTGCAGTTGAATCATAATTATGTATTTATATTTAAATACATAGTTTTTAAGACCAAATTCTCAGAAGTTGCTTTCACACACATGGAGAAGCCCAGATATGAGATATCTGTCTTCCTAATATAAAGTCTACATACAAGCTTATCCTGGCTTCTGTAGCATGTCGTGACTAGGAGTGTTTCTACTCCCCCCTGGATGGGATGCTAGTCCATTGCAGGGTTACCACCAGCATTAAATTTGCCGGTACCCATTTATACACCTGGGTGGAGAGAGGCACTGTGAGAGTAAAGTGTCTTGCCCAAGAACACAACACAATGTCAACGGTCAGTGCTCGAACCTGAACCACTCCATCTGGAAATGAATACAGTAACAATGTGGCCACCATGCCTCCCAGGGTTCAAAACACAAACTAAAATATAACTATTGGTAAAATTTGCATACTTTTCTGAGATTTCATATGCCTCTGCTCTCTTAAGCAATGGTCGAAAAGCACCTGGTATAATTTCCAGAGCTGCTGTGCAATCCAAAATACAACCAGTGCAGTCACCAATCTTAATCAAACATGAGCCACGGTTACACAACAAGGCACACATGGGTCTGTGGAACACAACTTTATCTGTGGAGAAGAACAGCAGAGAGCTGCAAATTAACACTCAGTTGAAGCATCTAAGCTGCAAACTAAATGGTTAAATACAGTATACTTTTTCGGTCCTTTTTAACAACCTGGCCCCAGTTGTTCAAAGGCTGGATAATGCTATCCACCGGATAATATACTATCCGGTGGATAAATGTTGACAAAACAAAACCATGCTGTCCCACTGCATAGTGATTTATCCGGTGGATAGCGTTATCCACTTTTCGAACAACCGGGTCCAAAAGAGTACATGTACCTTTGTACTTCAGAATGTGAATGATGTAGATTGACTAAAAGTTAAACAGCAACAACATCTTTATTTTTCTCAATGTTAAGACTGTTGTCCAATCACAATCAAACTACACAGTGTGATTATTATAATAAATGATTAGTCTTCAGATAAGAAAAAATAACCTCTTTCAAACTTAGTGCAAGTGCAGTACTGAGGAATACTGGCCTGAACTTGTGTGTAGTAATAATGGAATGAGAGCAGTGAGGTTTGTACAAAAAAATGACTGAGGGCCCATATTTCCCAATATGGCTCAAGCAAGCCAAGTTGGAATTTGTTATAATTATGGCACTTTGTCCTAGCTATCAAAAACAAAAATCCCCCAGAAATGACCATTTTCACGGAAACCTATGGACATGGTCCTTATAGCTGAATCCTGACCAAGAAATAACCAATCGAAGTGCCTGGAATGCTTGCTATTTCTAGTAAAATTACCTCTTTCAATGTAAGGTTAAAAAAATTACACTTCACATTAATTTTGCTTGTTTACCTTTCTGAAGGATATCAATGGCTTGTGTATAATGTTCTGCTGCTTCTGCAAATCTTCCAAGCTTGAACATTTTCAATCCATCGTTCTGAGCTTTCTGCACAAGTGCAGGTAATTCAGGCTCTCGCTCCACTTGTGATTTTTCAGCTGATCGCAAATTGCCATTCTCTGTAGTTCTGTCAAGAGGTTCCGTATGTTGCTTCATATCATTATGCCCTTCATTTGATGTCTCACCAACACAGCCTTTGCCATTTAAATTCTGAGAGGCTTTTATCTCATTTTCACCATCTACCTCCACAATCTTTAACCTTTTTCCTTTTGGTTTAGCCGAAGCACTGTTTTTCGTCACAAAATAATCACTAGTGTTTGAGGAAGTTCTATCATTATTTTCAGTTTCATTTTGGAAGTTTTCTGGATCCTCTGGTATTTCAACCTTGCTTGGATCTCCATTTGTACTACTGGGAAAGAAATCAAATGACAACAAAATGAATATTGTATATAACCATGACTGTTATTATGCAGAAATTCACTTTGCAAACAAACGTTCAGAGCCTTAGTGTAAACAAGTAATCTACAGTGACATACAACAAATTGCACTTAGAGTAAACATTGAAGACAAAACATTATCAAACATTTAAGTATCCTTCAAGTGCATGCTGAATTTGACTAAAGTTCTATTGCATCACCTAGTGGTTTCAAACAGCCAATTCCACATGATTAATTCTTCCAAAAACAGTAATTAAAAACAAAACTAAATGCTAAGAAATAATAACAATTCACTTATTTAATGACTAGAATGTTACAACGTCTCACACAAAAACCTATTACCTTTCTTTTTTCTTCATTTCCTCAAGCAATTCCTTTGTTAATGAAATAAAATTAAGAGTGAGTTGTCGTTTAATCTCAGGAAAAATCTATACTGTCCAGCAGAAGCCAAAGAATTTTATGAGGGGGAGGAGGCAGAAAGTAGTAAACAAGTCATCTACGCCTTGGTCATAAAGTATTTTGCTCATAGGAAACTGAAAACTTCAGTTTGTACTTGTACTGATCAACACAATATTGTGCTTCCAGCAAAAAAAAAAAAAAATAGAAAAAAAAAGAGTACCTTGGCTCTCTTATTGTTGGGTTCTATAGCGAGAACTTGAGAAAGGTCCTCCTTGGCTTCTCTATTAAGCCCTTGTCCTTGATGAGCTATGGCCCTCCTCAGGAAAGCTATAAATTCAAAGCAAAAGAGAAAGAGAAAACTTGCACTAAAACTTGCACTAACACAGATGACCTTTGTTTTAAGCTTTATGTTACATGCCCTGGACAGAATACAGAAACATGGCAACTGTATGTTCTGGTATGCTAGTTTCAGCACCTCTCACAAATAGTTGTCAAGCCTTATATAAAGAGAATCAATCTCAATGTCTTGAGACACAAGACATGTCTCTTCACCTGTATTATGACGTTGTTTCAAAACTATAAAACAGGCATCTTGAGTGATAATTAAACAGAGATCAAGTTATGATTTTTAATGGTTGGCATCAACAATAGTTATTATTTCTAATTCTTATTTGCATGAATAATTATTGAGTTATTTTTTTGTAAAAAAAATACCTCTTAGTCGACGCGTCAAGTATGTTGTGGACGGGTCAGTGGATCAGTGAGTGAGTGAGTAAGTGAGTGAGTGAGAGATGTATGTATGTCACACCAATCAGATCGGGTCTACTATAATCAGCCAATCAAATTTCTTGTTTTAAAGGTAAATGGTATATGAGAAGATTTGATCCCGATACAGTTCAGAACGGCCATATTTATTCTTCTATAAAAGAGGAGGAAGTATTCATATATTGGGTTTACTTCGGCAAATTCGGTGGGTTAGGTTGAGGATTTTAGCTATGGACGAGATGAGCCTTGAGGTTTGAAACAGTGCGTGAGCTAGTTGTATGCAAATGAACGAGATGTTATTTTTAGTTACAAAGGTAACTTGATATTTTTGTTTTTCACAAGGAGTAAATTCAATTAGACGTCACGCATCGTTGCTTCTAGTTCTTAGGAAATGTTTTAGGGGAGACAAGACTATTTTGATTCGAAAGAGTTCGAACGTTTACGATAGGTACAGGTAACGATTGTTTTGTTCTTGTTGCATGCAAATATAGACAGATATTTTTATTTTTTAGTTACAAACAGTAATTTGACACTTCTGTTTTTCACAAGGGAGAAAATTCAATTAGAGCTAACCAATCGTCAGCACCTGTTCCCACGAGATGCTTGCTATTTTTAGTTACAAATGGTAACTTGACACTTTTGTTTTTCGTGTCGGAGAAAATAGTTCGCATGAGATGTTTGCTATTTTTAGTTATAAATGGTAACTTGACACTTCTATTTTTGCTATGGGAATAGATACAATGGGAGCTTACAAATTGTCAGCTTTTGTTTCCAGGATATTAAACAAAAAAGAAGCTTTCATTTCTAAACTGTTTTTACGTCTCTGCAGTTGCAGTTTATAGCTTTATTTGATGACATTCATTTCAGTTCGATATTTTTGTAAGACTGGCTGGCGTCAACTTAAAGTGCAAAATCAGACTTTCAATGTATCAGAAAGCTTTTTTTCTCTTTCTTTCTATTTTCGGTGAAGTAGTGTTGTTTTGTAAAAAGGGTAAACTTACGACTCGTATAAAATGCGAAAAGTTCTCTTAACGGCTTGAGTATTTTTGAGCAAAAATTCCTCTTGGGGTTGAAAGGGCTATGAGATCGGTGAGTGATGGGGAGTTATACATGTGCGCATGTCACACCAATCATAGTGCGGGTTGTAACAAAGAACGAATCAAATTGCATGTTAGAAAAAAAGATGATATCTATAGTAATTTGGAGACGTGTCAGGTTACTGTAGTTTGTTTAGTAAAACATTTTACATGTCATCGATTCAGAATTCTGTTATCTCTGAAACCTTTCAGTTCACAAAAAAATAACTCTTGCACGCCTTGCGTGCCTATGTTTATTCATGCAAGAAAGAATTTGAAAATTGAGTCAAACATAAAATCTTGCCATACCTTTAACATTCCTGGGCTCCATGTTAAGAACATGGTTGCAGTCATCTAAAGCTTCTTGGAACTTTTCAAGCTTTATTTCTTCAGGAGAAAAAATAACACACTTATGATCTGTCTAAGGTAATTAATCCTAACGCGACATCCTGAGCCATGTTGTTTCCAAACTGATGGACACTAATCTACGATTACTGCTGTTGCAGCTTTCTTAATTTTAACATTCTCCCTACTTACTCAAGTTACAGTACTGCATAAGCTTTCTGTCCCTAGTAAGTGTGCTATTTGCACTACCAAAATTCCATATCTATTGTAAGAGTCATGGTACATGTACCTGCAAGTGCTCTGTTGTTATAAACAGCTGCTGCTTTGGGATTCAGCTCAATGCTGCGGCAATAATACATCAAAGCCTCAGAATAGTTGCCAGTCTGAAAAGATTCATTGCCTTTCTCCTTTTCTCTGTTGGCTAGGACTTGTCTTTCAGTCTCACTTTTGTCTTTTTAGAATAAAATAAAATATATATATAAAATTAATTTATTTAATAGTAAATATGTACATTATTTTACCAACTATATTGAAGGTTGCACTGGAAAGTTATTCTTGTGCACAAATGAATCTGGGTCAATTTCCAGCTGCCAGTATCAACAGAGGGGACTATTTTCATAGTCATTAATTGTTATCCTTTCTACCAAATAACTAGTAGATGTGCACAACCAAATCATGCCCTGTTTAGATTGATTGGATACTAAGGTAAGTAGAAGAAAATATCTCTGTCAGCGAATATGCAAAGAATATTCAGTTCTGCAAGTGTGCCATTGAACAGGTGATATTATACCTGTGAGACTGACAACAAATGGTAAATTAAAGAAGGCCAGATGGCCAAACAGACAGACAGACAGACAGACAAGCAGTCAGTCAGACAGACAGTGAGACAGAAAGACAGACAGAGAGACAGAGAGACAGATAGACAGACAGCCAGTCAATCAGCCAGACAACAAACCAGCCAGTTCTTAGGCCAAGGTTCTCATCAGCTTTGTTTCAGACTGACTTGGGCCCAAAGCATGTTTACCTTTTAAATCTAAATTTGATGGAACAGCACTTTTGTTGACTCCTTTAGCTTTTTCCTGTTTCTTTTTCTTTTCTTCTTCCTCTTGTTTTTCCAGAGACTCAATCTCCTTGTCAGGGTCAAATCTGAATGAAAAAAAAACCAAGCATTTAGATACTCTAAGGTGATCCACATAAATATTAAGAAACTCTAAATGAAATAATTATAACCTTCCTGCTCCATATAGGAGACTGGCAGCTAACTTACTTTTATTGATGCAAAACAAATTCTCCTAGATGTTACAATAAAACATATATGGAGGCAATTAGGCAGAATTGATTTTTTACTCCACCTGTCCCACTCTTGATAGCCACGAGGTAGCACAGTCTTTTTCTTCTTTTCCTCAAGGGGAACTGGCTGCAGATGACAAAGAGATCACCATTCAGCCTTGCCGTGAGCATTGTCGAACTAACTTGCATTAATACTGGTAGGCTACTTTAACTGTGATTCTATGGAGCTACACTGTCAAACACAAGTGGAGTGTTCGAAAAACAGAATTCCACGTGATTGAAAAGATTTCTGTTTCTACTGCTGTGCCCAGAATTATTCTGCCTGTCACAGTGCAGCATAGGCTAATAGTTTGATCTTTTTTTCTAGTTTTTTTCCCCTTATTCCTTACAAACAGTGCATACAATGTCCATCAATAATTTTCCATCAAAGCAAGAACTTTGTATTTGGGTCTGACTGTATTTCAATTTGTTAGCAATAGTAAAAAAAAAGTTACAAATTGTCTTAAATAAAATAATCAAGGGGTCAGTTTTCAATAAATATGCAACAGACTGATTAAACAGAGAACACTATTTCTTCATGATCGAGTACTGAGATCACCTACATTGACAAAACAGAGACTGCATCTTTTGAATTGTAAAGTTCCATTAGATGGTGATTACCAGTACAAGCAAAACATTAAACCACCGTCAGCCCTGTTTTTATTTTCATAACCCTACTCTCCACAAGGAGAGAAAGGAAAGATGATGATGATCAGCACCGTTTTGACTGGCAATGCTTCAAAGTCATCATGATTAAGTACATGCCCCTTAACAAACCTTAGCAGGGGACTCTTCACCATTTGCTGTCGTAGTTCTGATCGGAGGGAGATTATCATTTTCTAATTCTCTTGTCACACCTGCCGTCTTCAATGATTTGTCTGCCTGTTCAACAGTTGCTATCCATTCCTGAGAAATTTAAAGACCATTTTATTACCCACCTGTTATAGTTTAATCTGGCAACTGTACAAGGGCAGTAGAAAATTGAATATCAATTCTCCCTTCATTGCCGATATGAATAAATTATGAATTCATGTGTTTGCCTGCTTATTTACAATCATGAAAATTGGCCAATGAGTACACAAAAATCTATGCAGTTGTCATAAAATGTTACATTGATAATTTGATAAGAAATAGAAAACATGTACTGTGTTTCTTTTGAGTATAGAAACATGAGTCGAAGTTTGGGAAAACGAGAAATGCTATGGGATCTCCAGCTGACAGGTTGGTGTTTCCACGGTTCTCCTAAACTCTCATCAGTGCTTCTATACCTCAATAAAACACGCAGAACATGTTTTCTATCTCTGTTAGAAAATTCTGCAATGGAAATAAACAGAAAACTACTTTTTTACTTGAATCATCAAAATGTAAACTATCTTTACTTGTGCCATCGTTATGACAACAGCTCTTGCTAGTTTTGTACTTCTATTGAGATTAAAAAACATGATTTTAAACCAATCAGGTGCATCTTTTCTTTGGGCTATTTGGTAATTAATAATATTGATAGGGCTGGATATAAGAATTAACAACTTTCCAATTTATACACTAAAACATCGACAAAACAAATTATGCCACAAACTTGCAAATCATCTGTAATCTCCTGTTCCTCTGTCTTGGTCAAATCACGGTAGGTGTTTATAGGGAGCTCTTTACGAAGACTTTTGCTGGGAAGAAACAGAAATTAAAACTAGCGTCAATTATAAAATGGCTAAATGTAATTTAGGCAAACTTAAATCCAAAGCAAGATTGCTGGTCAGCACTCTCCCTTAGAGCGAGTCTGGGGTGATCAGGGGTTTTGTGCAGGGGCACCTGGATTTGCCAGCTTGGCTTTGGATGTCAAATCATTCTGCATGTTTTTCACTACTGGACAGTGCTCATTAAGCTTCACTTGCAGTACAGTAAAAACCTGCATATAAGAACCTGGGTTTTAAGAACCTGGGTTTTAAGAACCTGTTAGGCTAAAATTTTCATTTTAAGCGCCCTCCACATAAGAACCTATTTAGGCTAACATTTTAAGATAGGTTCTTATCAGTGGGGTTGCTGTAAAATTGTATACTTTAGGTAGAAACTGCTAAATTAAGATTATCATCTATTTAAAAGTAACTTGACATAACCTTTTTTCTTTCAAGCTTAAGTAACATGTTTTATGTCTATTGTGTTGCCATTCAAATAATTCCCTAAGTATTTTCAGGTATTGTACTCTATTGCAGTATCAAAGAAAGCTTTCTGACCATCTCCAACTGCTCTGTGGTACAAATAAATGATTTATACTGTATTATGAGATGATATTTATACTATATATAGCATATTCAGATGAAATTGATATGAAAATATGAGAACCTATTTTAAGAACCTTGGTAACCTAAATTTGCTTTAAGTACCATTTATTTAAGAACCTATTTAGGCTAAATTAAAAAATCCAGGTTCTTATACACTAGTTTTTACTGTACTATAAAAACACACTTGTAACTCAAGGTCCAATGCAGTCAAAGTTTAAGTTGAATCCTATGTCATTTGAGGAAACAAGACCTGTTCCAGAAAATATCCATACTACCCACACAAAAGGAATTGGAATTTCCTAGGGGGGGGGGGGGGGTGAGTTCTTCAAGACAGAAACATTTAAAGGTATGTATCAAGCTTAACTGGAATTTCCAGCAGGGTGGGAGGGGGGTCTGGGAAAAAATTCCCTTTGTGGAGGATGGGAGGTATGGATATTTTCTGGTCCAACTACACATTTTGGAAAATATTAAGTGTCCCCAATTAATCAAGGGAGGTTTTGCTCTCAGCTAAATATTTTCCGATATGTTAGCAAAGTTTATTGTTACTATAGCAAAAAATAAAGGTTGATGTTGGAAAGCAAGCTAAAACTTAGATGAACCCACACTTATCTCTGCGGTCCTTGACCGCACAATGATGTTTTTTTCTCCATATTTGGTAATTGCTATTTAAGCGTAGCACACCATGCAAGTAATGAGTTTCTCCCTTCTCTGAGTCTTGCAAGTTTTTACTTTGCTCCAAGTGCACATATCAAGGAGTTCCAATTGTAATTACATAGCAACAGATATTTTTTGTAGTACATGAAATAAAAAAAATTGAAATGCTAGCATTGAACAAATGCTTAAAAGTGTACAAAACTTTCACCTCACCTTTTAGGATTGATTTTCCTCAACTTTTCTTCTGTAAATTCAATTAGTTCTGGATAAAAGCCTTCATCTCCAGATCTGCAAATAATTTTTTGGACAAAATTAAACAGAAAACTGGTCATGTTTCATTACTGTACATCCTTTTGATCTGTGTCAGAATATTCACCCTGAGCACCAAATAAAAGGACTTCCTGACTTCCTAAAGCTATAATTGTCTTTTATGTCAAAGTGTGCAATCTACCTGTTCTGTCAGCAGAAGTTAGACTGTGGTTGTGTGACTGTATAGGTACATAGGTCCTGGGGGTATTCTCATGTATACTGTAAGCTATAATTCATGGGTATGTGCCGCGTACTGTAAGGGGAGGATTTTCAGGCAGTTTACAGGGGGTTCATTAAGGGCCGGGCACCGTGCAAATTGACCAGCTGTGAACAAGACTTAGCCATCAATTTGCCTGGCTGTTTTCATCTTCTCTTCTTACTTTCTTTCATAAGAAAAACTAAAAGTGCCTGACTGAAAAACCCCACTGACCTCCTGCGCAAACACCCCATGAAACCCCTGAGTTTAGTCTGGGATAATGCATAGAAATCAGACAATTTTGGTCTAGAATAGAGAATAGTTGGTAAAACAGGAACATGGCTAGTGTATACTAAATAATTTAGTCTAGAACAAGGTTCTTTACCTGAGGTTCTATAACAGAAATATTTGATACTTGCAAGTGAGGACTTTACATTAACAGAAGTGCAACTGTATGCAAAATGGACAGTCTGGGATAGGTAGGGGTTTTTGGTGTCTAGTCTAGAATAGGGTTATAAAATCAAGCTGATCATAGTCTAGTATAGGGTAAGGGCACACCTCCACCCAAATATACATCTTTAGGGAGGTATGACACCCTCTGTCACACATCATCCATGAAAACAGGCTCTTTAGGATGAACAGCAAGATTTAAAGGTGATATTTGTACATGACACCTAAAAATGCCTCTGAATGCACAAGAGCTCTTCAACTTCTGCCATTCATGGTAGGGAGAATTTGATGACAATCAGATCTTTGCACAGGACTTGAAAAATTACAGAGGCTGTTTAAAACTGAAAGGTATTGCAATATTGACACTCGATGACTACTCACCGCAAAACCTTGAGAATTTTTTCCAGTTCTTTGCTGTTTTTACACTCCCCAACGTAACCATAGTCAAGGTGTTCAATGGGAACTCCTGACGTGGTGTTAGAGCCCGCCAAAAGTCCTGCCCCAACATCCTCTCCCATCGCGTCCGTAAACTCGCTCTGAAACACAACAATAAGCTTAAATTCACAAAGATGGCTTGAGGATGCTGTTGGAACATCCTCAACGTCAATGAATTAATCTTCATCTTACTTCGAAAAAGTATTAATTAAAATCTGCGTTCGCTCTAGCACAGGGAGGAAAAGTTTCCTGCAGCCAATTTCGAGCCGTGGCGTCATTAAATGATTCTATAATCGTTCTCAAAGTACCTTTTACCTTTTTGTTATCTGTTCATAATGCAGTTGTGTGTACTTCGTAGCTAAAATCTAAGCTAAAGTTTGGTTTCCAAGAGAACTCCGCATAACAGAGCAGTCACCATTTTGGACACTGGAAGTGAGCCCGCAAAGAGCCATGTGGGTTTTCTTTTACGCTATATGATTGGTTCGATTTGAAAGGCCATGCCATTGAACCAATCACATCTTTTGATATATTTGCAAGCTGAGTACAAGAATAAAACCCGCACATTTGCGATTCCTTTTCCCATCTTTCTTGGAATTGGATAGGTTTCGCTGAAAACTGAATTAATTGATTGCTCATTTCAAAGCCGGCATGAGTTCAGCTATGCTTCACGAATCCATCTGGGTCGACAGGCCGAAATATGAACAAGCCGAGGCACACTATCAAAGATTTCTCGCGGGAACGATCGCTCAGCCGGCGCCGGCACATGGAGGGAATTCAGGAAAGGTAGGCTTTTTTCATTCAATCTGTACATGTACACAATCAGTGAATTGATTTCAACGAGGAAAATACATTAATCAGTCCAATGGACGTATAATGTAGTTGCGATCCATTAAACGTGATGTAGCATGACAGTAAAAACTTATATTGAAAATTCAGCAAGGAATCTGAGCGCAGAGGAATTTATCCGGGGAATATATTTTGGTTTCAGTGATGAATCACGGGTCCAATTCATGTTATGTCCACTCCCCCCCCCCCCCCACCCCTTCACTTCCCCTGTAGAAAAGGTACGTCAAAATTTATCCCTAAAGGCTCAATACCACTCAAGACCTCCCTCAACCACCCCTGTTCCTCAGAAAAGTTCAAAACAGTCAAGCAACACGGCTTCTCACAAATGATTTTCATAGCACCCATTCTTTTCAACAGGGATTGGGGTGTGAAAAACATGTCTTAAAAATGGAGTGGTCTTCAGAATTGCATTTAAGACTTATATTCATGTTTTATATATTATTTTTCTGTGCAGTACCACTCATTCTTGGGAAGGCACTATGTCACGAGGAACAAGTCTTATAATATTTGATTGCTAGCCCTAACCCAAAAACTAACCCTGGCCTAACCAAATTACAATATTTGAAAAGGAAGCCATGTCATGTGTCAGGCTTAGAAAACACTGCTAAGAAAATGATGCGTACTGAGTTGTTAAAAATTGTGTTTCTATAACTCGATGGAGACAGAGAACTAGCATGAGCTGTTGACGTAATGATTTTATTTTATTTTATTTTATTTTTGCCACACACAATGAAGTACAAGGATAATAAAAACGATGACCCGGGCAAAGAGGATTTACATTATGATAATCAAAGTTAACAGGTTGTTTTCCTCATGAAAGTTTGGGAGAAGTCGAAAAAGCTGTGGAAACACTTGGCTGTGGCTTGTGTTCCCACAGCATTTCTTGTTCTCCGAAACTTCCCGTCTTGTGTTTCTATCTAACAATTATTTGACAATATTCACTGAGCCTGAGGCGAAATAATTATTGTTTTAGTATAATTTCAGAGCTGAACAACAGAGAGTAACGGACTAAAAGCTGAAAACAGGGACCTAATTGTTCATTTGCACACACGGATGTATCTAAATAGTGCTTACATGCTGGTAAGCTTACATCGATTGTGATTCAGTTTACTCATCGAGTTCGGCACTAAAACAGTCAAGCAAAACACTACGAAAAATAAATTCTTCCGCTGCCTTTGTTTTATCGCTGTTGACTTCATCCACAGTTGTCATCATTGTCTCAAAATGAGTAGCTTATAGTTTGGAGAAAAACAGATTTCAGTCAATCGAACTGACCTGCTGGCAATCAACGTAACCACTGCGTTTACGCTTCTTAACTGCCTTGAACATGAGTTCTTGAAAGGATTTTTGGTTCAAGGATGACAGCAGTCAATCTGAAAATTCTCCATCCTTTTAAATATCCTGGACTTAGAGTGATGACTTCTGAATAGATGAAAAATTCATTCGTAACTGTCCGCCATGTTTACTTGCTGAGATGGCAAAGGTGGCAAGCTAAGTAGCCAGGCCTCGAAAATGTAAAAATAAACTGCCTGGAGTGGTTTATATGGCGTCAGATAAGAAACCGCTCGACCAATCAGATTGGATGAAACTCTTTGTTCAGCTCTGAAATTATACTACAACTTGACAGAAACACAGTACAGTCGAACCTCTCCTTACAGACACCTTTTTAATACGGACACCTCTCTAATACGGACAGTTTACTTGGTCCCGGGAAAATGCCCATACATTCTTTGTAAAAATAACCTCTATAATACGGACAACGGACACGAAATCTTGGCCCCAGAGAGAAAATTCATACAAACTTAACCTTTTTTTTACGGACAGTCCAATAATGACAGTTCTTGTTCAGCATGATTTTCTGTTTGTCATTACATATCAAAGTGTAATCAACTGCCTCATTGTTCATACCATAACAGTATCATTTGTTTTCAATCAGTAAAAATTAAATGCACCTAAAAGACTTATTTGGGCCAGTTTTGACTTAAAGAACACTTGATACCATCAATGGAGCCTTAAAAGTGACGTAATATTCATAACCTCTATACAACGGACACCTCTCTAATACAGACACTTGCTCTGTCCCTTCAGTGTCCGTATTAGAGAGGTTGGACTGTACATGTTTTATATTTCTTAAACACGGAGTGATCCTATATAAGGCAAGGACACGCCCCTTTGAAGCACTTTGTTGGCTTTCCTGTGCAATGGTGGAAAATCAGAGTAACGGTCGCATAACATAGAAGTCGTGGAGAAATAGCATTTTTTGGTCAAACCACGGAGTCATTTACGAAGAATCATAATTATAAGGTAAACAATAAAAATATAGTGAAAATAAAACTTATATTAGCACTATAGATGATGGATTTGGTAGCCCAAAAACGATGAATTATCCTCGTCGCTGCACGTGGAACATTCAAATTTTGTTGCTAACTAAAGCAACAAAGCTTATGCCTGCAAGCTATTTATTTCCATTTATCTCAGCATGTTGAGAATGTAATGAAATCTCATAAGAGG